>PVKN010023662.1:0-14712 GCA_004027915.1 Capromys pilorides
TTTTTGTAGTCTGTATAGGATTGGCTTTGACATCATGAAACTCTTTAGTTGTTCCTTGTCATGGAAGTATTTCACTTCTCCCTCATATGTGAAAGGGAGCTTTTCAGGTTATAGCAGTCTGGGCTGGAATTTGTTTTCATGGAGGACTTGAAGCACTCTGCTCATATCTCTTTAAAACTGTTTCATGTGATCTATTTCTTTCCTATATTGCTCATTCACGGATTCCATCATTTTTCTATTCTACTCTAATTTTTTATTAATGTCTTCTTTAGAGGCATTTATTGTCTTTCATTATAGTTATCATTTTTTTACTTCAGAAATTATTTCTGCTTTCATTTTCTCTCTATCTTTCTGCAGTTATTCCTTTACTTCAGACAGTATTAACATGTCTGAAGATGTCTTTTTATGTGAGAGGTTATGTGTGACCTGTTTCCCTCTATAATTTTCCGCAGCTGTCTTTTCTTTAAACTTCAGATTCTAGCAATTCAAATATTTCTTTTTTACTTCAGAGGTTATCTCCTGTCTAAGTTCCTCTATATGTTTCTACATTTTTTTTTTTACTTCAGATGCTACTAATTCAAAGATTTCTGCTGCATGATTCCCATTTACTTGTATGATTACATCTCCTGTATTTGTTGTGGATGGGCTTAGGACCTGAGATTGCAATTTTCTCGTTGTCTGTATCATTCTTTATAGCAATGACCTCTGATCTTTGTTGCAGAACTTCGATGAAACTCTGCCATTAGCACTTACTGAAATTTGGTCGGATCTACTAAGTTTGATCTTGTCCAGATGTACCAATCTGGGTCTGGCTGTTGTGCTCAGCTTTTTCCTGCTGCAGCTTTTGGATGAAAGCCTACTGTGCTCCTCTGGCAAGATGCTCAGTTCCTGGGTTAGGTGGTAGGATCTGACCCCCAGCCTCTCTTCAGGAAACTTTGCTGCAGGGCTCCACAGCAGATGTTGGAGCTGTGTTCTGGGTGAGGTAGAACTTCCGTTGACACAGGCCTAGTGTTCCTGCTTACACGCCTTCCAGTCATGAGTTGTGACAGGGGCAGAGATCTTGTTACAGTGCAGGGGCTGCAAGCTAAGAGGTCCTACCTGTGCACCTACTGGTCTTTTTGGTCTGTGAATTGGTGCTGCTGCAGAGAGTGGCTGATTTCTGGGGTTTGTGCAGGTGCTGTAAGCTGAAAGGTCCTAACTGTGTGCCTGTTGGTCAGTCCAGGATGCTATGAGCAGGAGCTGGGTTCTGGTTGAGGTGGGGTGAGGGCACAGGCCTAGAGGTTCTTGCCTGAGTGCCCACCAATCGGCTGGTCAGTCTGCATTTTTAAGTATCACTTTGCACTTTTGTGTTACCAATAAAAAAATTCCCTGTAGAATTTCTTGGATGTTATCTCTAGTGATGAAAATAAATTATCATGTTTGTTTGAGCATATCTCTTCTTCAGTTTAGCTGTTCTTCAGTTATATTTATCTCTTCTTCAGTTAGAAAGTAAAGCTTTGCTGGACACAGGTCTGTTCTTTAGTTAAAATATTGAGTATGCTTTCAATAGGTCATCACTCTACTCCTCTGCCAGGTATCTGCTCACAAATCCCCAGATAGTCTTATAAGTGTCCTTTATATGAGATGAGTTGTTTTTCTCTTATGCTTTTAAAATCTCACCTTGTTTTTGCTTTTTACTTTTAAATACTTGAATTGCGATGTGTTTCAGTGAAAATCTCTACAAATTAATCTATTTGTCATTGTTGAGCTTCCTAAATCTCTATATTTAATTCCTTTTCCTGATATGTTGGATTCTCTAGCACTATTTTTTTCAGTAAAGTTTTGTGTCCCTTTTATTTTTCTGCTCATTGTCAAACTCTCATAATATATATAACAGTTCATAAGACTGTTTCTCACAAGTCACAAGGCTTTCCTCTCTAGATGTCCATCTTTTACCTTTGTGTTCCTCTAACTAGATAATTTCAGATGATATCTTTTTAAGCTCACTTATGCTTTCTTCTACTGATTGATTCTGCTGTTAAGTGTATCTATGGAGTGGCTCTGCCCAGTAACTGTACAAGTCCAGAACAGAATTTCCATTTGGTTCTTTTTAGGATTGCTGCCCATAGGTTGGACTATTTCTTAAAATATTATTCTCTAAATAATTTTAGTTGGATATAAGAAATAGACATCTATTGACTTTTTTAGATTACTGTGCTACTTCCAAGAGGTTATTTTGAATTAGAGACACGTGTTTTTCATGTCTATAGTTTTTTTTTTTTTGTGCATGTGTGTGTGTGTGGGTGTATGTGTGTGTGTGTGTGTTATACTGGGGTTTGAACTAAGGACCTTGCATGTGACAGGCAAGCACTTATTCTACTAAGCTATCTCCCAGCCTCTAGATTTGGTTCTTGATGTTCCATTTTCATTTATTTATAGTCATATTAACTTTTTGATCTGTGGTCTCTGTATCATCACATTCATGTTTTCATATCTGATGAAGCAAGCACCTATTCATATTTACACCCTGAATTGGGCCGGGATGAATCATCACTTATGGGGTTGCTGTTGGAGCTCACAGAAAGCTGGACTGCTGCCTGGCTCTGTGAGGGCAGGTGTTGCATCTGAGTCCACAGAGTACCTGAAGCAGGCATGGCAGTTGGTTCTGGAGCCACAAATCTGCTGGCTGAGTCTTCAGGTGCTAACCTCTCAACAGGGTGCACTGGGGTGGGCATGAAAATTGGGGACATATATGCAGACAGAGAAAGTGGGTCCATTGATGCCACTGCAAAACCAGGGCCTACATGTGCCCACCTCATACAAGATGAACCAGGAGCCTGGGTCTTGCATGAAAGGTGGCCTGATGTTGAGATGGTCCTATGCTTAGGTCCATGAAAATAGCCCTGGGAACTGAATCTCTAGAGAACACGCTGGCATTGATGCTGGCTCAACCTGAGTCTGTGGTGATGATTTAGACTTTAGGATTACAGAGGAAAGCTGATGCCCTGGGTCCAAAGGCATATGTGATTCTTGGGCTGAAGTAGTCCCTACAGCTGCGAGGCTGGCCTGATAACACAGTTTTGTGGGGTGAGTCTGGTGCAGTGGTCTCCAGCAAGTTCTGGAAATTGGTTGCTCTCCTTTCTCCATGGAAAATATTTTTCTACACAGTTCTGACTGGACTAGAGCGAATAAGAAAATGTCCTTCCTTTAAAGTATCTTTTTCTCATTTTTTTTCCGTTTCACTCAGATGCTATAATCCCCTATTTGAATTTCTTTTCTCTTGTGAAGGTATTTTCTTCATGGATAGTTATGCAAATAATTGACATTTCTGTGAAGAGACGAATACTTTGAAACTAATATTTTGCCTTCTATGTGATGTCTAGCAATGCATCTAGCTTTAAGTCTAGACTCTTGTCACAGCCAGATACTTCCAAGATCTGAACCATCTCACTTAGTCTTATTTAACAAATTATACGTCTCACATCTATCAGATGAGATTAACATATTGTAACTCAGCCAAACTTTTATTAATTCAAGGTACGGTGCCATGTAACTTCTCTGTGTTACCTTTTCCAAAAGTAATAATAAAAGACTTCTGAATAAGAAATTAATACTAACTCAAATTTATCGATGAGAGCTGGAATTCAGGTTCATTCTAATAGTGCACAGTGGAAGAATTTTTTTTTGCGGAACGGGGCACTGAACTCAGTTTTTTGTGTTTTCCAGGCAAGTGCTTATTCTACTGAGCTATCTCCCTGGCCCCAAATTGGGCTAGAACAAAGTTGTTGCCTTTTTTTTTTTTTTTTTTTTTTTTCTTGCAGGACCAGGGTTTGAACTCACGATCTTGCATTTGCCAGGCAGGCACTTGTGCCATGGAGCTACCTCCCCAGCCCCCCATAGTGGAAGGATTTAAAACTACTTGTGCAGCTTTAGTTTAGGTGCCTAACTGGTTTATTGTACCATGCTTCTCAACACACACTGGAAAAATAGAGATGGGGGATTTAAAAATTATAAAAGCATATGTACTTTGAAATTTAAAAGTTACCCTTGATTGCACCTCAGTGTTCATGCTGTATGTTAAATACTGTATTTTCTTTATCCTATTTAATCCTTCAAGTAAATACTGAAGTTGATGGAAGCCCAGGAAAGTAAAATGTTGGAACATAATCACCCAGTCAGTAAGTAATTGTTTTAAAACTTCATTTAAAATATTCTTGATTGTATAATTCCTTTGTCTTCAATTTTCTCAGTCTAACTACTTCAGTGATCATAACAATTACAGTTAAAGAAAAAAAATTGAAGTAAAATCCTTACATCTTTCTTAACTATGTCGACTGTGGAAGCATACAAATATACACGCAAGAAAGTTGGCCCCTTGCCACTCATTGATCGCTTTGGTTTCCTGAGGCCTCACATGTTCTCATCTATGGATTGTGAATAATGATAACTACATAATTTTAATAGTAAGTAAGATATCACATTTATAAGCTTTGTATCTCATGCACATACACGATGTAGCTACATAATTGTCCTTGTCATACTATCAGAGCATAGTGGGCACATCCCTAGTTTGCTCTATTCAAGGATTACGTATGATAGGAGATAAATTTTCCCTGGAAATAAACTTGGATGGGAGCCAAGGTCAAGGGTAGGTGCTGACCTTAAGACTGATGTTGTCCCTAGTTTTATCTGCTTACATAATACAGCAGACTATTCAAAAAATATATATATAGTTTCAAAATTGGCAATGATTTTCTGCTTACAAAATGCTGATTGTATATATCCTCTAAATGTTTACTCTCAGGACATTTAAAATCCTCATTTAGGGCCAGGCAAATCGCTCAGGAGATTAAAATGTCTGTAAGCAGGCACAAGGGCTAGCCCCTGCCACACTGGCCCTGCCCCTAGGGCACCTAGGATGGCAATTGAGACTGGATGTGGGGACACAGGCCTGTAGTCCCAGCTCTTGGGAGGCTGTAAATAGGTGGATCACTATGAGTCCGATATAGTAGTGAGACCTTAAACACCCTGTAGACCCTTCCTTAAAAAAATAAAATCCTCATTTAGTAAATGATCAAGAAGGTGACCAACATCAATTTCATTGCTAAACATTTAAGGGTAAAATGGGCAACAATGCACCATAGGAAGGGTATACCAAAGGAAAGTGCCTAGAAAAGAACTTTAACCTTTGCTCTAGTTTTCTTGATTCTCAGTCATTGTGGAATTTACATAGTTTTGCCTTTCTTGATGAATTGTGTGTTCACATTCTTGGGAATCTTGGGATCTATTATGGTTAGTAGTTGTCTCCCCAAAGCCTCATGCAATCATGGGGTGGGGACTTCTAGAGTTTGAGACTTGACTCATAATCTTCTGGGTATATGTGTTTTAGTACTGATGAGATTATGAGTCTGAGTGCTGCTGGGATTATAGGTGTGGCCTGAGGCAGATAGGCTGAGGCAGAGAGGCTGATGTAACACAAAGAGAGACAGAGAGACAGACTGGCTGTGTTGTGCTCTGCTGCCCTGGTTGGTCAGTTGCCTCTGTCACCATTTTGGTGCTGTTCTGCTGCCATGAACTGCTGCTCTCTGCCATGTGCCATTCTGCCTTGGAGCTGCCCAAGTATGAATGAAACATCCAGTAACTGTGAGCTAAATAAACCTTTCCTTCCTTCACTTTGGATGCCAGGTATTTGTCCCAGCAATGAAAGAAGAATAACTAAGACAGCATTTAAATACAAATGTTCTTTCATAGATATATTTTCTGATGTTTTCAAAAGGGGAGCTTTTCATAATCAGGTGACAGAAGAGAACAATTTTCTCAATCTGTAAGATATTGTTTTATAGGCACCACTGCTGATGTAACCTGTTCTTCACAAACAAGTCTTAGGTCTTCACTCTTTCTCCTAAATGTACTTCCATCCCTCTGAGCCCTACTTATATTTTCATTGACCCTACAATGCCCTGTCATATATGTCATTCATATTTGGCAAAGCACACTGGATGACTTCTCTAATTTTTCCTTTGGGCTCTATAGGTTACAATCTGTGCAGTAGAGATTGTTTTTGTGTACTGCTATGACCTTAAATCCAAGATTGAATGCTGATCAAATTTCAATGAAGAAATTGTGAATACCATGAATACATTATTTATTATATCTTGAATAAAATAAATTGCTCACATATTTGCTCTCTAAAGCATTTAACCTCCACAGGTAGTGACTGAATAGGTGGTTTAGTAAACATCACATAATAATGGGACCTCTGGGATTGATCAGGGAAGATAGGCCACTGTCAAAGACTTAATGACCAGAAAAGCTGGTGCCAGAACTCAGAGCACCTGAATTAAAGCCTGGCCTTTGCCTGCTACTTGCTACTGTGGTCACGGCAGGACAACACGTTTATTGCAGCCACTTTTGTATTTAGCTTCCCTTCTAGTTAGGTTCCTGTTGTTGGTATCATACCTGGCAAATTAGGCCATATTCACTGCTGATAGATGTTTTCAAATGTATGCAGTAAATTTAAATGAATGAGGTGACTTGCTGAGTGGAAAATCTGGATTATGATGTCCTGAGAGCAGATCAGCACAGCCATGATGTACACATAAAAGACAACTTTAGGGCTGTAAATGTGAATAATATGCTTCATCCCCACTAAAGCTAGATTTAGATGGTTAGGCCTTCCTCACAGAACAGGCTGTTCCTTTTGGTGCAAGAAGAGTGCTAATAAAAGTGATTAATGAAATAAGCATCATTTTTATACAGTTTTTCCTCTTTCTGAAATCACATCTCTGCTGGAAATAGAGGCTTTGACATGAATGAAGGCAAACTCCTTGATCTGACCAAAAAGACCAAACAAGTGCATTTAACAAGACAGGATCTTGGATGTCGATGACATCTGATATTTGTAAAAATTTTTCCTGTAAACCTGCCAACAGAGAAAATTAATCCTCCTTTTCTCTGAGCAGATTTTAAGCTGATAAGCATATCAAAAATAATATAAATGCCTTTATTTTATCTAAGAAATAAATATAACAATAAGATGAAAGCAAGGATAAAGGGATTCCTTCTTAACTTATAATTCTATAGAACAGCTGGTCCAATATGAATTGATACTTGCCCTACCAGACTAAACTCTGTTTAACTGAGGCAGAATTCTTTTATTGCCAGTGAGTGTGTCACATTGCTTCTTCACTGTATGTCTATGCCTGACTCATTCTAAGATTCCTTTCCTCCTATCAACTGACAGATGACCTAGAGAAGAACATTATTGCAAATAGAATGAGATGTCCCTATCTTAAGTACTGTTAAAAGTCTACCTTCATTCATACTTCCCATGATCCTTGCCTCCCAGTAGGCCCTTTCTCTCTTGGAGAGGCACGACACATCTAGCCATGAAGAGACTGTGAGCATAATTGAGGGTGGCCTGCATGTGCAGCACATAGACAACAGTGCAGATTTTTGCTTGCTGTCTTGATTTCCTCTCCATGGAGAAAACCAAACACCATGTCATAAAAACACCAGAGCAGTGTCATGTGTTCTAAGATAAAGAGATACTGCCTCTTCCCTACAGAAATATGAACCATCTTTCCTAAGGACTCTCTGGCTCTACTCAGACTTTTAGACCTGGTCACCACCTTGACAGAAATGCCATTCTAAACTGCAAGTACTTAGTTAAACTTCTTACATATTCCTGACTGACAGAAACTGTGACAGAACAACTATATGTCTTCAAACCCACTAAACTTAGGACATCACTAGGCAACCAATGAAAAAGATAATAAAGCCATTTTCATAACACTTTGCTTGTAAAATAAATGTTAAAATCTGCTCTTTTTTTAAAAAAAGCCCAGTGTCCCCACGATAGCTCAGTGGACTAATGTGCCTGCTTAAGCAAGCTTAGGCAAGTTCAGACACCACGGCATGCCTTGCCTCCAGGAAGAGCAGAGCCAGCCATTGTCTGGGTGTGGTAATGCACGCCTGTAATCCCAGTGTTGGGGAGACTGAAAGCAGGAGGAGCATAAGTATGAGCTGTGTTGTGAGACCCTACAGCAAGCAAATACATTTAAAAAGGCCTATAACCACTATTATTTATTACCCTGCTATTTTTATGTGTAGAATGATCCTGAAAAGTGATTGGTTTCAGCCTGTGAGATGGCTCAGCAGTCTAAAGCACCTGCCTTGGAGATTTTAGGCACCCACAGGGACTGTGGCTGGATCCCAGGCACCACATGCTTCACCAGCCCCATCCCCACGGCTCAGCTGGCCCTAACACAAAGAAATAAATGAGGTTTAAATAAAGTAAAATTAAAAAAAAGAAAAGAAGTGATTGGCTCATGAAGACACTACACTCAACTGAGAATTTGTTTACTGATAACTGCAGAGTTGAATGTTCTGTAAAGAAGTGGGGTCTGGCTTGAAGCTGCATCCCTGGGAATGCCACTGGGAAGGACGTGTGATGTCTCTGCCCACTCTGCACACTCTCTGCTTCCTGGAGACTACAGGTTGAGCAGTTTTCCTCAGCCATATCCTTCCGCCAGGTACTTCCTGCCTTGGAGCCAGCCAACTGTGGACTAAAGCACAAGCTAAAATAATCCTGTTCTTTAAATTGTGGTTGATGAGTATTGCGCCTTAGAAAGGAAAGTAAGAAATTTGTAGGCATCACTGGCAAATCAGAAAACTGAGGTTGACTGAGGGCTCTGTTGTTACCATGGTTATAAATGGTAGGGTAAGAATTCAGATCCACTTGTGGAGGATACCAAAAGCAGTTACGGTGTCACTAGATTTTCTCTAGAGTTTCACTGTTGAGAGCTCAATTCCAGGAGCTAACTCAGATTAACAAGCAGCCTGCTCAAATGTCCAGGTGCAGTCCCTGTGTTTTTGTTGGGATCCTAACAGAAGAAGAAAGGCAAATAATTTTCTTACTGCACCAGAGCCTGAGACATATTATGGGACACTGTTTTTCAAGCATTTCTCTGAATATGAACACTCATCGGCCCAGATGCCCTGAATAAATTCTGGCCATGAGCTGCTTCTGCAGAGCAGCCAATGGGAGGAAAATAAAGGCCGTACAGATTCAAAGTCTTTTAATTAACTGGAGATTATGCTGAAGGTCCACACTACTTCCAGAATCCTTGCTAACAAAGGGCTGAGGCATTTACTCCAAAGTCATTGTATTTGAGTTCTTGTTCTGCCCAGGCCCATTTCTTTACTTCCTGGATGTTAATCTATTTGTTAAGAGTCCTCAGCAAGCTTCCTATGCATGAAGCCTAATGTTACAGTACGTTAGGAAAGCTCTAGTTACTTTTTATTTAACCCGGTTCTTTTTTGTTTGTTTGTTTCTTAAGTGACTGAGTTGACCCAACTGCGTTTAGACAGCAGTTCTCACAGCGTGGTCTTGAGACCAGTAGAAGTAGTATCTGATCTGATGACTCCAGCTTAGTTATCCTCAACTAGAGTCTTGGGAGCTGAACCCCAAAATGTATGTTTAAAGAGCCCTCAGGTGACTACGATGTACATGGAGTTTAAGGCCATTGCTCTAAAGTTCATTAAAGCCCTTAGACATCTGGACTTTGACCTGCTGTCATGATAATACCCTTTGGTTGTCGGCCTTAAGTGTTCCTTGAACTGGATGAGATGTAATTGCCATTGTAATCCATGTCATCTCAGGCATCAATTCAGCACCTGAGAGAAACACAGGCACTAGACACTAGGCTCTAAGGTGTCTCAATGTCACAGGAAGCAGAGTTTACTTTAGCAAACTATTGGTATAGAGATGTACAAACTTGGGGCTTAACAGGGCTGCATTCTAATTTTTATTTTATTTTTTTTTCTATAATGGTATGAATCAAACCTGAATCCTTACACATGCTAGTTAAGCTCTGTTTCACTGAGAAATGAGTTGCATTTCTAGTCTTTTAATGAATGTTTTGACTCTAAGTTTACCATTGTCGTGCTCTCTGACAGTTATGGCTTGTGTTTAGCTATTCCTGCAAAGCCTCCCGCAGTCGCAGGTGGGGCTTTCTCAGAGGCAGCTGGATCCAGAATGGGGAACTCTGTGACTGACTCATGAAGCAGTGCAAGGATCAAAGGCACTAGATTCAGGGTGTGAGTCCTGCCTGCTCTGATGAACCTGGATAAGACTTAAGAGACAGGAAGAGCTGCAGCCCTCCCTCAGTTGCTTTGCTACCCTCTGACCACTGTGGAGGGCTCCTCCTCTGTGATGCCATACTGTGATGCCACCCACTCCCACCTTTTTATTGTCACCCTGCCTTGGAACCAACTGATGATAGTTTGGAGGGAGCATCAACAAAATGTGAGCTGAATAAACCTTTCTTTCTTTAACTTGTGAGATTTGGATTCCCATCTGAAGTCACATTAACAGAAATCAAGGAATAGACTTGTAAACACTGTTCCAGAAGGTACAGCATAATCTATTAGATTTTAGCAATTCCCTGAACAAAATAGCAGCGACTGAGTGACTCCAACAGTAACTAAGGCAGCGACTATCCAAATGTCCTTAAACTATCTCACCTGTAGTTTTCTCCTTTGTATAAAGAGTTTACAGTTTCATGCACTCCTGCTTTGGAAGGATATAGATAAGATCACATGATGTAATCTGGAAAACAAAAAGATGTTGTGATTACATCTTTTACATGTGGACTGGAAACTCCTGTCTCCAGTACACAAAGGATACACTGTGAATATATTTGACTGCAACATGGCTAAGCACAATCACCATAACTGATCGCCTACATGTTGCATCCAGGGGGACAGAGCACTCATGTACCACAAGTTATAATTAATGAGTCAATTACTTACAAGTAGGCAGACACCCAGGTTAGCCGAGGTCTCAAGACCCAGATCATTTCCTGAGGTGCGTGGAGTCCCAGCTGCACTGCTTCACACACTCTACCCAAAAGGATGGTGCAGGGCAGCCCACCCTGTGTTCAGCACTCCTCAGTGCGAAGCTCAGAAGGCTTTCCTGCCTCCAGGGCAGAGAGTGGACGTAGCCCAGTCTCTGCTGAGTAACCCAGATCTCTCTCAAAATGTAACCTCTAGGAAGGAAAGGTGCAAGGCCTCTGTTTCCGGGCAGTTCCTTCCACTCTGCCTTAGGAATGTGGATTCCCAGGATGCCCTACACTTACACTTGAGAAGAGAGCAAGAAAGGGGGAGAACTGCGTGAGTCCACAGCCACTGGGAGGATTGCTCCACCCTTGTACGGACTGATTATTCATTATGGGCCAGGCTTATAACAGTAGAAAATAGAATGCTTTCTTCACAGTGGGAGGGGGGGTTTAACAAAGAGAAATTTGTCCCAAGGGTAATACACAACAGATTTTTGTTCCAATATAAATAGCCTTTTTCAGTTGTAATCAAGCCATTATACTTTAGTGTTTCTTTCTAAAAAAAACAACTAAGAAAATTTAGAATGTACTGATAATAATAAATACTAGGAATAGTACACATTATAGTAAGACTACACACACATGTATACACCTGGTATAACCTCAAATATATACATACAAGTGTGTGCATGAATGCACGTGTTTGGGGACAAGGATGTCTGTGTGGATTTCATACAGCCCTATGACAGTTTACCTGTTGTATTAATCTAAATTTATGGGTCAAATTAATGAAACTAGCATGTGAACAGATAAAAAAACCTACCCATAGCTACATAGCCTTGGAGAACAAGCTTCAGAATGCATGAGCTCCTGGAGATAACCCCTGTGCAGTCCTGCCTTTCAGGTTAGGAGAATGGATTGGTGAACTCATCTGAAATAAAATATGAATCTAAAGCTTTATTGCTTTAAGATGAACAGCAATCTAGACTGCATTCAGAAGGAAAAGCCTTCTGTTGAACTTCTCCTGTGGCTCCATCACCTGGGTTTGGGCTCCAAGTGAAAGATGCAAAGGGGCCTCGCACACCCGTGTGGTTATTTGGGACTCTTGTCTGAAACCCCAGGAGCCCACACCTCCAGGAATGTTAAGGATAAGTTTCCTGAGTGGAATGTCAGCTAGACCTCTGCTTCTGATGGAAGTCGTTGAGGAGACACGAAGTCAAATGCTGATGATGTTATCATGGAGTGGAGAATAAGTAGGTTGAAAATTAACTAGAGAACAGGGAGTCTACATAGGATGCAGAAAAAGGGGGGAGTAATGGCATGTGGAATTCATGGTATCATGCAGCTAGGAAAGGGGAAATGAAATAAAACTGTGGAGTGTGCTTGTGTGTGTGTGTGTGTGTGTGTGTGCGCGCACGCGCGTGTGCGTGCTTGGACACATGACTTGGAAGGGTATCCCTTCAGGAAAATGATGACAGGGGCTGTGGTAGGTGATGTGGCTGGAGAAAAGATCAATCTCACAAGGTTGCTTTACAGTCAAGCAAGAGAATTGGACCCTGCCTCAGAGGCAGCGAGGGGACTGCCCAAAGTTTTAATCAGTGGTGAAATCTTGTGACATTTCTGCTTTAGGAAGATCACTCTGGAAAGCATGAAGAAGAGAGATTTGAGAGAAGCAAAACCTTGCCTAACCTGGGGACAACCCAAGGGCTTTTTAGAGCCCTGACAGTGAGGGTTTCTGTTGCCCTTTACATCAGATTGGCATTCTGAAGCTCTGCCCAGTTGAATATCATTAAGCTTCACTCATCCACAGTTTAAACAACTCCCAGCTGGAACTGCCAACATATTTTAAATGTGGGCTATTTGATTTCTTTCTTTTTGGTCCCTAATAAAATGAAATATAAATGGTTCCTAACCTATGCCTCCAGCACTCCTGCTGTACAAACCAATCTCAATTTAAACTATTGGGTCAGGCAAGCTTCTGCTCAGAGTCTGATTTTGGACTGAGGGGTGAGTCTACAAATCTGGATGATATAAGACGAAGCCTAATCAAGTGAAAAATTTCCATCAATAGCTTCATTTGTCCATCATCATTATTGCTACATTCCTATACTTTATAGAGAACAATTAACAATAATGTAATTATCACTATTAATAATTACATATTTATTTATACATGCTTCTTGCCAGCCTGAGAGCACCAGGATAATAGTGTATGCCTTTTTCTTTTGTCTTTTCACATTGTTTAGCAGTGAGTATGACCAATAATATAAGTAAATATGGGAATTTATCTTGTGTTGTTGAAGTTCTTTCCCTCCAGAAAAACCCAAAGGAGTGCCACCTGGATCTGGGCTGCAAAAGTTAAGCCTAAGGCTCCACCATGCTGTGACAAGAAGGAGGTCTTCACGTCAAAGGCGCTGGTACTCAGACTGGCCCTTGCTCAGGTGCCTGTGCAACCCCAGACAGCATGTCTTCATTTCCCAGGGTGGCCATGACAAGTGACTACTAAAGAGACAGATTGCAAACAACAAAAATCTATTGTCTCGTACATCTGAAGATCAGAATTACGAGGTCAAGAACAAACAAGGATGCAGTCCGGACAGCTTTTCTAGGAGACAGTGCCTCCTGACTCTTCTAGCTAACACAACTGCAAACTCTTCCTGTTTTCACTCTGCTTTGTCCCTGTCTTTCTGAGTCTTCTCTTACTTTGTCTCAAAGAACTTAGGGTCTCCTCAGTATGATATTATCCCTCTGTGTCTTGTAATCTTATCTGCAAAGACCAATTTCCATATAAAGTCACATTAACAGAAATTAGGGAATAGGCTTGTAAAAACTGTCCCAGAGGGCACAGTGTAATCTATTAGATTTTGGGAACTGCCATAGCAAAATAACAGTGATGGAGTGGTTCCAACAGTATCAATGGTTCTGGAAGCTACAAGTCTCCAGAGAAAATGTTCCTCACTTTTGGAAAGTAGGGAAATAGCTCTGCCTAGGAAATCTTTCCTTTGTGGATAATGTTCAAGGATTAAGCTAGAATGTCAACTGAATTGGCTTGGGAGCTGACTAGGGGTTGGGCAGTGCACACATCTGATTATCTCTATTTGGGGCATGTGACTTAGGCATCTAAATCTGGTCTACACTGTTTTCACTCTGCTCTCCTTCCTGGCCAGATGACCTTAGCATCATAGCCCTGCCACCTTTCTTCACTATGATATTCAGCCATGGACTGAATCCTCTGAAAGTACAAGTGAAATGAACTTGTCTTTTAACATGTCCATGTGGGGTAATTTGACCTACCAATAAATAGGACAGCTGAGTAGTGCAAAACATTGTGCCAGGACTTGGTAGTTACCTTGGCAGTCTAAGTGTAAGGACACAACTTTAGTCCCTGGTACCATGTGCCATGTGCTGTCCCCTAAAATGGAGTGTGGTGGTGTACACCTGTAATCCCAGTGCTGGGGAGGCTGAGACAGGAGGGTCACTACATATCTGAGCTGTGTAGGAGACCCTGTACCAAATTAAATAAATAAATAAATAAATAAATAAATAAATAAATAAATGTACCAGATTGATTAGAGGACTGGGCTTCTCTAGAGGAGCATCTAGAGTAAAGTCCTTAGGTGGAATCAGAGGCACAAGAATTCACACTGAGCAGCAGCATGCTGGGGGGCAGAGGAATCAGTTGCTGCTTAGGCTCAGAAGCTAGAAGCTGCAGCATAAGGGGTTTTAAGGATGCAAAAGACATTTGAGGTGAGAGGGCCTGGAAGCTCCTGGTAGAGTCACTGGCATGCACTGGGAGGCTGAAGAAAACGGACTCTGACATCTATGGGAAACAGGAGCAAACGCACACATGCTCAGTTTAAACTGGCGCTTTCCAAAGCTCAGCCGACTTCCT
>PVKN010023663.1:0-14712 GCA_004027915.1 Capromys pilorides
TGAGCCTACAATGAGCTCAGGGTATTAAAAGAAAATTCATCCATTCTCTGTTCCTATTCCAGGTTTCCAATTAACTTGGAAGTTGGTAACTGAACAGTTTTTCTTTCTTACTGTCCTTCACTTTCCCAAATCCTGCTGCTCCTGGCACACCTCCTGGGCTATCTCTCTATTACTGGCTTCTCTTCCTGCCATTTACCAGTGTTGCCCACCCCCTCCTGTCCTTTCTCAACCCCGCATTTCTATTCATGTCTGCTGAGCACCCTCCACATTTCTGTTCATGTCTGCTGGCCTCTTCCTCCACAGTAAGATCACTAGCAGGTTCTACTCATCTCCATTTTCTTCTCTGCCCAGTTCTCTTCCCAGCCATAAATTACCCTTCCAGATGAAAGTGTTTGTGTCATGCCGGTGGTGAGCTGGGTGGGGTTGCTTGGATGCCTGCACTCCACAGAAATATAGAACGCTCTCAGCAAGTCTATGGGAAGGAATACATTGTAAGACACTGGACACAGAAATCTTCATTAATTGAACTGATAGAAGATTTATTTGGTTGGAGATAACACTATTATCTAGATTATTCTCTAAACTAAAAGGTGAAAAACATCATTTGAAATCAGTGAATGTTCTCTGCATGCAAAACGTCCTCCAATTCAGCATATATACACCATTTGAAAACTTATTCACGGAGATAAATGTCAGCTTCACAACCAGTGTGACTGGAGCTCAGCTCAGACTAACTGTGGGGAAAAATGGACATAGATTTTACACTCCAAACTTAACATCATGCTGTACAAATTAATAATTAAGACAATAATTATTAATTAATAATATTCTCAAACACAACAAAATGCTTAAGGATCATGAACTGACCAGAACTATGCATTTACAAAGATAAACTGCATTGAGAATAAGAGTAAGTTCTACCACGATCTACCTCTATTCAGATTCTCCACAATCTAGATACAGATATTTCTTATCTATACTTCTCCTTAGTGTCTGAGCCAACAAAGTAAAACTGTGTTTCTATAGTTGGTTTCTATGAAAATGGTCTCAGAAAAAAAAGGCTTTGTGGGGCACGGTGAGGCCCATCAACTTGTCCTGCCCTGTGACACGAGCCTGCTGCTCCTGACACGTGCTCTGGAGGGAAGCACACGGACTTTTTCCCTTCTGGTCCCATGACCCCTCAGATTGGATTGTCCTTTATCCAACATCAAGTTCACTGCATTTCATTGTCTCCCAGACCCACTGCATCCACTCGGACTCCAGCCACGACTTTGCACTGACCCCTGGCCGTAGCACATGATCTAAGCGTAACTACACACTCCAGATCTTCCTTAGTGTGCAACTACATAAAAGGGGGAGGCTCTATACTTGAGTTTTTCAATTAAATAACCCATAAGATACTGATAGAAATAACCCAAGAAGGAAGTCATAAAGGAGAGAAAGGTCTTGAGGTATCTGGACAGAGATGAATCTGTATCAACAAATGGTGCACTGAGGAATACAATAGAAAGTTGATATGGTGGCACATCCCTATAATCCCAGCACTCTGGGAGGCTGGGGCAAGAGGACTGCAAGGTTCCATGAAGCCTAGGTGACTTGGCAGCACTCTTTCTCAAAATAACAATAAAGAAGATCTGGGGATGTAGCTCAACCTGAAAGCCCTGAGCTCACTCCCTGGTGACAGGAAGAGCAAAGCAAACACAAGACAAAAGGGATGAATGAACACCCTGAGACTGGGATCCCTAGTGTCACTGTCCTTCCTCACAGCAACCCACACCCACCATCAGCACAGGCCTGACTGCCCTCCAAGAGAATAAAACCTGGTACCCCCACACCCCCACCCCCCGCAGACTCCACCAGTTCTCACCGAAATGACTCCTCGCAAAGCCAGGATGATGCTTCGGTTAAACCTAAATCTTCCTGTCACTACTAACAACTGTTTCTCTGCACAAAATATCCAGACAGATTCCCACTGCTACCTCTTACCCTGTCTATTCTGCCACTCAGATTCTCCTCTCAGTCAGTATCCCCATCTACTTGCTCCCCCAATCCTTTCACTGTACCCTCACTTTGGGGCTTGTAGACCCTCAAAAACACCAATGGCCATTTCCCCCATTGACTATTACAACAACAAAATCTTGGTTTCCTCCCCTCCTGTTAAATGTTTCTCGTTTGCAGGTCCAGATCATTGTTCTACGTCTCCAAGTGCTTTCTACTTCATTCCCATCTCCTAAGAGCCTCAACATCTGGCTTCATGCTCTCCTTCACCCCAGCTCCTGCCCTCTCCTGAGGAACCGTCAACGATTATTTGAACCATGCACTGAAAACAGCCTTCTTCTTGCCTTCTTTCCTTCCAAAGACCTTTGCTCCATTCCTCGCTGCCAGACGTTCTCACCACACCCCTTCTCAGCTTAGTTTTTTAACTTCCAATCTCTCGTAGATGTTTAGTTCCACTCATCTCTATTTGTACTTATCTATAATTATCTCTTTTGGGGGGATTGTTTGAAATCCTCTGTGCTCTTTCTTGTCCCTATCAGCCCTCTTATTTATTTGTCTTTTACAAGATGAGCATGCCTCCTTCCTTGATAAAAGCATCATGACCATTCTTTAAAAACTTCATCACTACTCCCCATACACACAACCCCACATGTTTCAACTGACTGAACATCTTCACCTATTTTTGTTCTCTTTCCTCTGGTTCCACAGGATGAGGTTTTCTGAATAAACTATAAAACCCTCCTGTTTTCCTTCTTCTGTTCCAATTCAAACTTCCTAAGAGAATAATTTCATCACCCATTTATTTCTTTTTATGTACCACTATAATCACATTAAAGCATGATTTTCATCTGCATCACTTTACCAATATTGTTTTCACTTAATTTTTTCAATGATATCTTAATTTTCCTTACCCAAAACATAAAAAAAATTCGTTCATTCTCTTATTGGAATGTTTTGTTGCGTTTTATATTGATAGTTATTTCTTCCTTCTTAATGCTTTCTAGTACATTTGCTCTCATTGAAATGCATGCTTCTGACTGGTTCTCCTCCTACTTTTTATATTATCAATTCTCAGTTTTTGAAGAGTTCTTCCAATGTCACCTGCTTCTAGTTCTTAACATTTATTCTCCATGGACTTGTGTGTAGCCCCTACTTTTCTCACTGTCCATGTTCACCACTGGGAACTTTCTTCTCTTAAATTATCAAGAATCATCACTTTTAAAAACTCTCAAATATGTACATGCATCCAGCCCTACTTGTTTCTCCAACATTAAATTCTTTTCCCTCCTCTGTCAAACATATGGCTCTATCTAGTTCACTCAGACATCTTGAAATCAATATGTCCATGTGATGAGTGGTTCTACCTTAACACAAAAGAATTCTGGCACAGCGAATTTCAATGTATCTGAAATAGTGGTTCATCAGGACAAATTGATAGATACATTTTCTGAGTACATTGACACAAGGGGTTGAAGCTTGGATTATATACAGAAGAAGTATGTGCCTGTTGTCATGGAAAGATGAAAAATCAAGGTCAAGGTAAGGAATACGATGCCATTTCATTATTTACCTAAGTTTACAAACTAGATTCTGAACTACTTAGGAAGAAACTAAAAGAAGTTGTCTTCAAAAGAAAATGTATGAATCCCAAGATACACAAGCACTTTGGCTCTAAGTGTAATAGAAATACATAATGCCAACTGAGGTAAGAGTTGCTGTCTCCGTTATGGGCCATATGAAGGGATCTCAGCCCACATCCAGCATCTGAGCAGCTGAACACCTCCTACTCCCCAGAGAAATTGTGAGGGTAGAACATCATCAGGAGATGATGAGTATCTGCAGGCAAGGCAGCAACCACGTTCAAAGAGTGTGACCACAGGAAGTGATGGCCATGAATTCTCAAGGCGTGTTCTTCTGCAGACTCACAGAAACATTAGACACATGTGACAGTGAGTGAAGAAAAAGGTTTAGAGAGTTTTTCAGTGGTTAATGAAATTTGGCAGAAAATGGTAGTATGATCTTATTCGTGCCACAGATAATGTGATTGTAGGATATTCATTTCATCTCTAGCATTCTATTTCCAGCACAATCTTCCTTCCCTCCTTTCTTCTCTTGGGTATCTCTCTGGATCGTTACCCTCTTAGTGACACAAGGAAGAAGCCCAGAACCCCTTCCTTCTTCCACCTTCCCTTCTTTCCCTTTCCTTGATATAATGAAGTTTCCCTTCTGAAGGCTACAGCAGAGCCTAGACATCATCATCTCCAGGATGTCATCAACCAGAAATATATTTATTCTTTGAAATTCACATGTGGAAAAATTAACAAGATTTATTATGACCAACACATTAATGCTCTTTTGCTAATTCCTATAGGAATTAATACTGTTAGAAGTAAGGTGCAATTTTCCCCAGAAATGTTAAAGCATTTTAAGAACTTGAGGTTAAAATAGAAGAATTAACTATATACATTAAGCAGACTCAAACTGTATCTTTGGTGGTAGGTCGAATGATGCCCTCAAAGATGTCTATATCCTTATTCCTGGAACAAAGAATATGTGGCTTTACAGAACAGTCAGGGTACAGACTTTGAGATAAAGGTTGTTGTGAATTATCTGAGAGGGTCTGATCCAAAAGTAGGAACTTCTTGCATCTGTGGTCAGAGGAAAGGATGTCACAAAAGAGAAAAGACCAGAAAGATGTTGCAATATTAGGTTTAGAGGAGAAAGGAGGTCATACATCAAGATACATGATTGACTTGTAGAAACTGGACAGAGCCTAGAAACAGATTTTCCTCTAAATCTTTCAGAAAGATAGGCAGCTCTTCCAACACCTGTTCACCCATTAACCAATGTCAGGCTTCTGAGACCTGGAATTATGACATAATGAACTTGTGTTGTCTTGAACTACTGTGTGGTAACCTGTTACAGCAGCAATAGAAAATTTACATAGTATTTTTCCTTACATATAGTATCCATCTTAGTTAGTTTTTCATTGCTGAGACAAAAGACCCAACACTAACAAGGTGGTTTCAACACTACCTTGATGACTTCAAAGTGTTAAACATGCAGAGGAACATCGTACAAGAGAAACAGTCCATGAAAAGGCAGACAGGAAGCAGCAGCAGCAGCAGCAGCAGAAGCTAGCCTGCCCTCCTTCTTTTACCCTTAGTCTACCCAGACTATAAGTCTATTGATCCATGTTATCCACACCCACAATGGGGCTTCCCATTATCCACTCCCGGACCATTGGTTGCTTTACTGATCAGTGGATTAATTTATTTATCACACTCTTAATCCATATTCACACATCCTACTTCCAACCATCTCTAAAAACCCCTTACATATATTATCAGTATGTGGAGCTTTGGGGGACATTTAAATGCAAGTCATAACAATATCTTTGGAAAATAAAAGAGGTGAGCTTCAAAAGGTGATAATAAAAAGGGATTTGTTTTAAATGATACTGTCGCACAATTTTAATGTTTTTATTTTACAGAGTACAAAATAGTTTTAAAACAGAAAAATTACAAGTGATTCAGAATTTCACTTAACATTGCAATATGAATTTCACAGTATTTTGTAAAGCATAGTATTGCCTCCTAATCAGTTATTCATATTGCCAGATATATACATGAAAAATTGGAAGAAGAAAGAAAAAAAGATATAAGAAATAAAGAGGATAAAAAGACAGAAAAATTGAAAAAAGGAGACAAAAATAAATTAAGCATTAAAGAGTATATGCTATCATTCAAAGTCTCAGCAGCCCTTAATCTACCATCTTGAGAGACCCATGGTGAAATATACTTGGAAAGGTAAGGTGGAAATACTCAGGTAACCCACCAGGTTCAGACACAAAGGAAGATAAAATACAGGGCACAAAAAGAGCACAGTGGAAGAAGTAGTCAATACAACCTGCAAGACTTGCCAATAAAAAGGTCAATGTCAAATGCTAAGCATAGGGTCTCAAAGCAGATAGATGTTGCAAATCCCACCTCTCCCTCTCATGCCCATGTGGCATTGGCAAGGAACATTACACTTCAGTTTCTCGTGTATACAATGAGAATAATGAAAGTACCTAGCTCATACACTCATCAGGAGGAAAACAATGAGTAATGTTAATAAAGTGTTAACATAAACATTTAATAAAAATTATGATTAATAAATCTCACGGCTTTGGATGCTACGTAGCTAGCAACAATGTTAAAAAACCATAATAAATAAAGGTAAGTGTGATCTTGGAGACTTGGTACAGAATTAATCAAGGACTATGCCAAGGGAGGAAAAGACCTTGCTTGAAAGAAACAAGAAAGAGGAAATGGAGGTGACACCAGAGTGAAAAAAGTGTTCAGACACTTACATTGAAGACTTAAGTAAACTCATAGGGGGGAACTGCTTAGTAAAAATAAGAACTGGAACTCTTCTAGACATTAAGTACTGCTGGCCTGGTCACAGAGTAGTGTTGATACTTTCCAAAATCAGGATCCAAAATGACTCAAAGTAAGCATATAGTGAACAACCAGAAGTTCTTCAGAGACTGATCTGTCTATAGGAATATAGATACATGCTTTTGTGACTTCTCTAAAAGTTTAAGAAGCAGCAAAGAAGTATGATAGCTTGATTTGATATCCCAAGAACTAGCCAATGATGTGGAGTGAAAGAATCTACACATCTAGACTCCTAGGATAGGATGAAATAGTAGTGGGATTTGGGGTAATTGTTTCTTTTTTTCACAATTCTGTTGGTTTTTATAAAATATTGAGCATTTTCCCAAAACAATGTGATTTCAAAAGAAACAAACATACAAATACATAAAATAGTAACGTAAATAAGTGCAACTATAGATTTTTAGCATTCATCTTTCATTAGTTGGACAAAGTTTGCAGAAGGCAAGGATCATACCTTTCCCAATATGAAAGCAATTTAGTACACTATCTTGCATATTATCAAGTACTGATTGAATATTTGTTGGCTGTATTAATGGTAGAGATGGACTTATAATGGAATATAAAACACAGAATATCCCATTCTCCACACCGACTTCCAAGTTTACTCGTATTTTCCAGCTATAAAATCCTCTTAAACTAGAGTATTGTTACATCTTGCAAAAGTTGAGCTTCAAAGAGAGGAATACAGGGCCTGCTCCCTCTGATAGGCAGCAAAAGACCGAAGAACCCCCAAAGCCACTTTCTTCTGTTGTTCTCTTGATCTTTGAAAACTTTATATGTGCTAACTAAAGGCAGAACAGGTTCTTGGCAAAAACAGTCCAACAGTATGAACTCTCAGGACCTGGACAGGAATGGGCACTGTAATTCCACAGGTATTTACTGGGTTTAAAATAGAAACTCTTTCCGGGAGCAGTTGTCCTTATGGGTCATTGCAGCAGACACAGTGTGTTTCAACTAATGGTAAAATCCATGGACTCACATTATTATTTTTGTGTGATTCTTCTTTCTTCTCTTGAAGCTTTTTCTTGCACTTAGAGCATCTTAAAAGTTTTCCTTCAAGTCCTGTTTTCTAGCAAAGCATTCTTTCAGTAATATGTCACTCACATATACACAGATGCTCACACACTTCCCAGAAGACAGTTATTTTTAACAATTCATATGCACCAAATTAAATTCTCAACTTTCTAGTTTACTGAAATGGGAGAAGTGAATGGAATCCTACAACAGTAATAACTGAAAATCCTTTACACTTTGACTTTAAAAGTAAGGGCAATACACTCATTAATTCAGAAAGAATTTATTCAGCCACCACTATCAGATTGTATCAACAAGGATCCAAGACTGAACAAGGCCTGACCACATTTCTAACCTCATAAGTGGCCTCATCCTGGCACAGGCAAACAGCAGTGGTCAGGAGGTGTTCTAACAGGAAAAGTCAGTGGTGCTGTGAGAGCCCATGCTCAGGAGTGTCTGATCAGGATTTGGGGGGTTACACTTGTATTTCCAGAACTGATATTTATAGCAGCAAGATCCTGAAAAGTCTTGCACAGCATACTATGACATGTAGATCCTTTGTAGCATGGAAGGGACATGGTTAAAATTGTCTTTTACAAATTTAGAATAACAGATGTATGAATTCCAGAGTGTGACACAAGGTATAGAGAAGACAGTTATAAGGCTGTAGCTGAATTGAAGAAATATTTATAAGCATAAACAATTGAAATGTATAATGAATCATATAAGATGAAATAAGAAAGATAAAAAGTCCAAAATTGATCCCTGAAAATTTTAAATGAGCAAGAGGGAAGCTTCATCACTTGGGAAGTCTAGGTGTATGTGGCAAGTTGAAGGCTCTGTGAGATACTTATTAATTAAAGACACTTACTAGACAAGTTATATATGTGATTCTATCGAGCTGAGAAGTGTTCAAATTTAGAAAACATTAATGTGTAGATAAGGAATAGAAGGATGGGATGAATTAGGTATTTAATGCTGGCTTTCTAATGGGTATACTCAGCAAAACATGTGCTTTGCAAATCAGCAAGGAGAGAGTTCATTTTCAATCTGAAATATTTAAATTAAAAAACTCTTATTATTGTAAAGGCATACTTCCAAGAACAATGAGACAAGTATGTATGAAAAGAGGGGAATATCTTAATTATTTTAATTAGTATTTATGTCATATATTTTTATTATATTATTTTTATTTTATACATTCATCATATTTTGTAATTGACCTGTTTTTGATCAAATGTTTGCAGAAATTTTTGTCAAGTAAAAATATTCACTACAGTGTTTCCTCATCCACCTTAGTTAGCAGATTTGGTACTATGAGATTTCTGGGTTTTTCCCCAAATCAAAATGACCATGAAATGTAAATATTTTGAATCAATTTGCAACGTAGAGGCAGCCATGAAGCACAACTAAGGACATTCTTTAAAAAGGCCTTAAAGAACTACTGCAGAAGTGGCAAAGGAAGTGTTCAAAGCAAGGAGTAGTATTTTGAGGATTAATGGCAATGCATCCTTCACTGAATATATTTTTAAAAATTTAAATATTCACTATATTTTATAGCACCTTGTATTTAGAATTAAGCACTCTAAAAATCTAGAAGGGGAAGTATTAGTTTTTTTTTTGTTGCTGTTGTTGTTGTTTTTGTTTAAGAGAAATCTTATATTTGAGCTTCATATCATGAAACAATGAAGAAGAGATCTTTTCTGGGAATCCTAAAAGCCTTTTCTGGCCAAAGAAAAAGTATATAGAGTTAGCAGAGAAGGCAAAGAATAAGCTCTGAGGAATAGCACATTTTAAGGCATAAGAAGAAGAAAAGAAACTAGCAAAGACATCTGAAGAGTGATGAAAAAGTAGGAAGAAATCCAATCGAGTTGGCCTCTCCAAAGCCAAGGGAGAAGATCATTCCAAGTATTCTTGGCAACCGAAGCAAGAGAAGAACAGCAAAGTGTCTATCAGAAGTAAAAATGAAGAGAAAGCTGGTAACTTTGACAAAAATAATTTCAGAAGAACAGTAGAGACAGAAACCAGACGGCAGTGGGTTGGAGAGTGAATGGGACACGTGGATGGAGAGGATGGCCGTAGACCGAAGCCATAGAGCTTTGGCAGCAAAGGAAGACAGTGAGGAGGGGCAGGGGAGATAACTCAGCATGGAGAGGAGAATGGAAAGTTTTTACCATAGAGAACTTAAGAATTACCTAATCAGTTGAATAAGAAGAGGCCAAAAGGAAGAGGGAATAAAGAGTAATGAAAGAGTTCAGATAACTAGGGTGACATGATGCAACACCGACTGCTAGCAGAGTGTGGTAGAGATGAAAGGTAGCTGCCCACGCTGGTATCTCACCTCCCAGCTACTAGCTGCTAACAGTCAACTTGTCCCTTTCTTTGGAGCATTTCCTTCATCAAATTGCAACTGGCTTGCCGAGATTGCTCATCTCTCTCCAGGAGCAGCTAGAATTCAGTGGGCCAATAATAGAAGAGAATAACAACAACAAAAAATCCTTTTGCCTCAAAATGGAACTAGCCAGTAGTTCATTCATATCTGTGAGCTTCCTGACTTCCGAGATTGGAGAGGTTGTACTCCAGTTGCAGTCACATCTTTGCCTAGTTCCTTGCCCCTACTTCTCTTGTTTTTCCACTATTGTCTGCTAAAGAACCCCTCATTAAATCACATAAATCCCTGACTCAGGCTCAATGTACTTAAAATGTATGGCCATGCAACATCAGGGCAAGAGGGAAGGAAGAGGACAGAATGCTGTTGAGATTTGCAGAATCACGTGGAAGGAGCTCTCCTCTAGCTTACTCTGCATGCTAAATCAAGTAAAAGGAGATTTTGATCTATGAGTGGGAAGCAAAGTATTGGCTCCAAAGACCTTGGAAGACTCCACACATATGAAATATTCATTGAGGAAGAATAAAAAACAAAATAGCTCACTAGGGAGATATGAGAGTAGCAGTTAGATGGAATTCATGAATTAGTACTACCAGGTTTACTTCTAGGTATTCATTTTCTTAGAAGTAGGTAAGAAGCAGAGGTCATCTTTCTGACCTTATCTGCTTGACATCTTGAGCTTTTGACACCACTGTCCATGTTCTCTTCATTTGGCTAAGGTGAACCAGCCAGACTCTTGGTTAAGCCCTTGCTCTGCAAATATGTACAACTGTCTGATGAATGTGGCCCCCAGTTTGTCTCCATGGCCCCAGATTCAACTGTATAAGCTGAAGACATTGTTCCCTTAAGTTCTTTTTATGTTTTCCCCACCATAAAACAGATCTCAGCATTACTCCGTACCTAATCTAGAAACCTAGAGATGAATGTCCTAAGCTCCTTTTTCTTTATCCAATCAACCACCCAAACCAGTAAGCTCTACATTCTGAATATTTCTAAAAACACTCTCTCTCTCTCTCTCTCTCTCTCTCTCTCTCTCTCTCTCTCTCTCTCTCTCTCTCTCTCTCGGTATTTTTTTAGGGAAAGGTCAAGGTCTACAGGGTGAATAAGGTCTCACTACTAGATCAGACTCATAGTGATCAATCTGTTCACAGCCTCCCATTAGCTGGGATTACAGGCACGTGCCACCATGCCCAGTCTCAATTGCCCTTTCAGTGTGCCCTGGGGACAGAGCCTACACAGCAATCCTGGGGATCAAACCCCTGAACCCTGCGCCTGCTTGCAGGTGCTTTAATCCACTGAGCTATTTGACCCACCCTAAAAACTCCATTTTCACTGGTCCACTGTGCCTTTGCATTAAACCAACATACCCTCTGTCATAGTTTGCTGACTAAGGGACTTATCAGTTGGCCTTTCTCCCGTCTTTTCCGGTCCTCCTCAAAGAAGTTAAATCAAGTTGTTTCCTTGACAATAGTGCCCCAGTGAATTGGGGACAAAACCCATATGCCATAGAAATTTGTCAGGGCCCTTTATTACTTGGTTCCATGCATGTCTAGCTTCATGTCTGGTCCTTACTCTCATTATGCTCCAAAAGCAAGTGTGCTTTCCCACTCTGTTGCATTTTCTCCTGATTCCCAAAATTGCACAAATATTTTCTATTTTTAGATTCTTTCTTTCCTGTGTAAGCTTCTGCCAGATTCCCTTCTATCAGCAGCTAGCATAGGTGCTACCTATTCCAGGAGATCTCCCTCACATCTTTTCCAATCTTGGAGTGCACATTAGTTCAAGCCTAACCATTCCACCAGCACACTGTCCTTCCAGCACAGTACTTGTTATTTTGTGCAAGAGTTGGAATTACAGGCACTTAGATTTGAACCTCAGCCATTCTGGCTCTGCAATTTTTCCTCTAACCTTAGTGCACTCTTGACTTAATGATAGATTATTTCTCAATAGCGAGTTTCAAAAAGAAATTGAAACAAATTTTACTGACATAAGTGCAGATTATAATGCACAAAGTGGCCATTTTTGTATCAGTATTTAACTCCCTTAATTGAAACAGGTAAGTGAAAAAAATAGATAATAAAGTAGGCATTTTAAAAAATCCTATCATTAAAATAATACTCAAGGACAAGTCTTAACTGAGGCTCTCTTATCATCATACCTCAAAGGACAGAGGATTTCTGATTGCACTTTCTTCCCTGCTAAGTTCCCATAAGCCCACAAACTTTGTGTGGATACAAGTACTCAGTATACAATCTCCCAGAGGATGCTGATGGGAGAATTTTTGTTTGCCTTTTGCTTCATCGTCTGTAAACTTTAGCTTTTCCTCAGAAGGATGGAACAGCTCTGTGTATCTGAAAGTCACAAATGTGATGGTTACAAGGAGAAGAGAATTCTATGTACACACACAGGTGTCCTTCACACCTCCTCTGCCCCTCTCCCCTTGGCCAAACTTGTCTCACCTCTGCTACAATCTGAGAGCTAGTGCTCAGAAAGTCAGTCTTCTAGGCACCCTATCATGAGTTCTTTCTCAGAAGGACAGGGTCTATGTTCTATCTAGAGAGCATATTTCCTCTCCCAAATTCTTCCCCTTCTTTCTCTCCCAACATTAGTGTTTTGAAGCCATCTGAGGATCATTTGTTGGCTGAGGAATCTTATTCAGACTATGGCCTAGTGATGACTCATGCTCTTGTGGTCTCCTGTGTTTACCGTGGATATTCTATTCCAGCTGTATTTCCCTTTCCCCAGGAAACCTGGAGCTAAGTGATTTCTCCTTTTTTTAATCCTTCTACCTCATGTACCCTTTCACCACCAGTAGATAAAAAGGTGTGTTTGTGTGTGTGTGTGTGTGTGTATGTGCATGCATGTGTGAGAGTGTGGTATATGTGTGTATACTATAGGCAAGTAACATGAAAATAATAAACAATAATCCAAATCCAGCATGTGACTCTTTTTTGTATAGTCTGTGAACTAAGAATAATTTTTACATCTTTTGGAGTTAAAACAACAGAAAAAAATCAAGAGAAAAAGAAAAAACTGCAAGAGAAACCATATGTCTTCTGTAGCCAACCAACCCACAGTGCCTAAATATTTACTCTCTGGAACCCCTTCTTTATACTAAGATATGTTTCTAGAACATAGATCTGAATTCAGACAGACAAAATTTTTAATTCAGTTTTGCTGCTTACTAGCTATATAAACTGGACACAGTATTTAGCATAAGTGTTCTCTCCTGTAGCATAAAGTAACAAGCAATTCTCTTGATGGATGTTAGACAAAAATGGCAAAAGCAATATTCTGAACCAATAAGTAAATCAAATATTTAACTGTCTTATAATTGGATTTCTTCATTGTAAAAAATTAGGGAATGTCATAGTCATGGTTCTATAAAGACTAGAGGTAAAACAAATGTGCTCATGTATGGTTTCCGATATCTAGTTCTTTTATCACCTTTCATCCTTGGTAGAAACTTGAATGTCACCCCTCTCCTTCTCTTTCATTCAATACAAACTTATTATATAACTTCTAGGCAGAAATCAAATTTACCTATTTTACCTATTAATTACTTTTGACTCCGTTTCCTTCACTCCAGTGTTACTACCATGGGCCATTGTTATCCTTCTCCAATCTAAAGCAATGGTCTTCTCTCTTCTTGTTTAGGTTTATTCCTCACTTTTTACCATGTAGCTACTGGAGAAACCCATCCAAGCCATGAATCATCCCTTGTCACAGGCTCATTCACATTTCAGGTTCCAGCTACATCAAGAAAGTTAGGGCTCTCACCCCATACCCAGTTGTATTGTTTAATTGTTCTGCCCTTCTACTTGGGCAACTTCTATGTATTGTCTATTTTTTTAAGTTATTCAAATACTACATGAGTGTTATCAGTTATTTAGAATACAAAATAAGAATTAAATTCCCAGTATGGTGGAAGAGCTACTTTGGAGGATAAGGAGAGGGGATTATAAATTTGAAGTCAGCCTGGAAATTTAACAAGTTCCTATATGAAATAAAAGATGAGAAGGCTAGGGTTATAGCTCAATGGTAGAGCTCTTACTTAGTATGTTAGAAGCTCAAGGTTCAATGCTGTTTGAAAAAATAGAATTAAAAATCAGTATCCAAATTTGAATCCCTGTACAGTGCTTTGTAGAACTATTGTCAGTATCAGCCATCTGGATGAGTCATGGCCATTGCCAGTTTGCTCTCTGTGAAAGCCTGGGAGAATGTTTCTCTCTAGATAACTCTCCTTAGGCACACTATACATCATCAATCCCTTTTCTCTGTGGCCTCATAATCTCCTTGAACAGAAAATTTGGAACACCACTGAGTTATAGGATGTTTCAGCACAGGTTCTCTTATGTCTCAGGTCCTCACTGACTTTGAAGGGCTAGGGCCAAAATATTGGCTATCCTTGTAACCCTTCTTTTTCTGTAATTTTTGGTCATAAACTTTCATTCTTAACCTTCCAAAAGAGAAGCTTAGTGATACTATTACTCTATAATATAAATACTTGAGCTTAACATCATCATCTTTCTGAATGTTAAATATCTTAGACTTAACTTGGAATCGATATTTTCCATCAATCATTGATATTCTAATAAATCTTTATAGAATGTGATAAAAGCAGTTGCACATTTTTACTCAGAAATTTAGAAATCTAGTATATACAAAATTGTAGCTATTCAATCCTATGGCATTTTTCCTTGTCTCTTACTCTCTTTTAATACCCTTTTTTGTTTTCTTGTGAAAAAACCCATTTACTTGAGAGAGAGTATAGCAATAACTGAAAAAGCAACACACATCTAAAAGACCAGAATGACAGGCATTCCAAGCATAGTTTTAGTGTTACACATTGCTATCCTCAGTGTGAAA
>PVKN010023664.1:0-14712 GCA_004027915.1 Capromys pilorides
CTCAGGCTGGGGAGATAGCTCAGTAGAATAAGTGCTTGCCTGGCAAGCACAAGGTCCTGAGTTTAATCCCCAGTACTACAAAAATAAATAAATAAACAAACAAATAAATAACACTCGCCTCAATAACCAGTGGGTTACAGATGAAATTAAACAAGAAATAAACAAATTAAACAATCCAATGAAAATTCAAGCACAATTTATTGGCATTTGAGGGATGCAACGAAAGTGATTCTTGGAGAGAAATTTATAGTGGTGAATGCACACATTAGGAAAACAGAGCAAGAACAAATAAATATCCTAATGCTGCACCTCAAGCCTCTAGAAAAAGAAGAGCAAACCAAGCCCAAAACCCAAAATGGGAAGAAATTATAAAGATCAGAGTGGAAATTAATGCAATCGAGACAAAGAAAACAATACAAAGAATTAATGAATCCAAAAGATGGTTCTTTGAAAGACTAAATAAAATTGATAGACCCCTAGCTAACTTCATCAAAAAGAAGAAAGAAATTCAAATTTAAGCCATAAGGAATAAAAAAGGTGAAGTTCCTACAAACTTATGGAAATTCAGAAGACTATCAGTAGCTACTTGGAAAATCTTTACTCTCACAGAATCAATGACACAGAAGGTCAAGTTCCTAAATAGGTACAAACTACCCAAGCTAAACTTTATGATTTCCTCCTTTAATTTCAGTTTGGACAAGCATTGTCATTTTTTCTGAAGTATCTTCAAGTCTCTCATTAGATTATTTATTTAAATATACTATATTTTCCTATGTAACCATTTGTTACAAATGAACCTTTTTCTTACATCTGCTTTCATTGTCTCCCAGAGGTTCCTAGTGTGGTATCCAGGCATTGTCATTATCTTTCAGAAATTGTTTAATTTCTTTCTTGATTTTTTTTTTCTATGAACCACTGGTCATTCAGGAACATATGGTTAACTTTTCAGATACTTCTATATTTTCTGTGGTTTCTTCTTTAGTTGATTTCTGTTTTTATTGCACAGTTGTCTTGTGAACATAGGGGAATGGTGATTCTTTTATACTTACATTATCAGGATTTGTGAACTAATTTGTGATACATTTTGGAGAAAACATCATGTGCTGCATAAAACAATGTATATTTGGTTATAAAAATAAAATTAAAAAAAGAAAGCAACTTTGTGATTGTCTCTCTATACAATTCAAAACCATTTTGTGGTACTGATTTTCTTTGCCTCTAGGTGAGATCATGCCTTGCTCCTAGTCAAACCTTGCTTGCTGCCCACCAGGTATATGCTTGCCCTGTGATTGCTAAGTGCTCTCTTCTGACTAGCACTCCTAAGGGTAGCTTCCTTTCAGTAATTAAAATATAGCATAGTGGGTAACTGTCAAACTTCACACCTCATTTCCAGGTAAGGAGGGAAATGTTCTGTCCTAGACACTCTCCCAGCTGTGGCTTCTGACTTCTCCAAAAGTAGCACTAAATCAAGGAAAAGAGGTGAGCAAGTGAACAGGAAGCACTTCAGGGACCCCATGTGATCTAGCTTTGTTTCTAGCTGGTCCAGTGCCAACTTGGCTGTGGGATGTTTTATGAGTTCTCTGGACAACACCTCCATGCTGGGAACCACTCACCTGCAATTTCTTTGAGAAAGGTAAATTTCTCTTCTTGCTGATAGGTTAAGATTACTCCTTCAATCCAGCACCTAGTGGCACATTTCTGAGCCCTTTCTGTTGATATTTTCTTGCTTCTCCTGAAATTTCACTTGCAGGTCCTAAAGCAACCCCAAGCTGCTGCCCTGACATGGGGCCTTCATCTAACCTCCAGACAACAGAAACTTCTGACCCACCACCAGAGAGAGGGAAACACCTTCTACACAGAGTCATGGCCTCACAAGCCATACCCAGTTTGGCCAGCTACTCGTCCATGTAAATTTCCTTGTAAATGTGTGTTCTAAGGTGCCGTGTTCATAGATCTGCACATGAGTCCCCTAGAGCAGTGGTGCTGGACCTATGGCCCTGCTGGCACAGTGCACACTGTCTGTTATCATTCAAAGGTCTAGACCACAGCCATCCCTGCCCTATAGCCTTCTCTCCTGCCCTGAGAAAGCAACTCTCTTTTATATTGGGAGGTGAGAGAGCAGCCAAAAGGACAGGAAACTTGGCTAAAATGTGAAGCTTGGAGCCCATCTATTCCCAAACAAACCCTGTCTCCAAATTTTACTTTCTTCTCTCAGACTCCACACCTCCTTCATAGCCTGGGGTAGGTGACAGGTGAGAACCATTAAACAAGATTTCGCCTTTCTTCTTTGAAAGTCTTGTGAGAAGTTCCAGTTTCTCACTGTGGAATACGGGTGTGGTTGAGATTTATTATCTTGAGGTGTCAACCAAAAGAAACTTGGAGAGAGTACTAGTGAAAGGTAAACTATTCATGTGTGTAGTGAATAGTTTAAATCTACCTTTGATTTTTTCTTTTTGCCTCCAGATGAACACCAAAGAAATATTTTTGTTTTCCTCATTCAGTGTTTCCAGATTATGTGCATTCCAAATCCCCACTCTGAGAAATAAATTATACAACAACCCATTTATGTATGTTCTTAAAACATAGCAACGGACCAAACATCTTTGATGTGTGGCTAAAAGCGAGGGGCATGATGAAACCTTAATCTCATTTTTTTCAGTCTCTAAGCTTTTGTCTTTTACTTTGATCCACCCTATGTAAAGCTATTGGCAAATGTATCATTGATTTTGATCTTATAAACTGTCCATACATTCACACGCCCTCATATTCACCTTGTCATAGAGACAGTAACTTGTAAATGGTGACACAACAATGATTCAGACGTTTAAAGTCCTCTCAAAAGCTGCCTTACTGCTTTACATGGGGCTTCATTCAAAACTCTGCCCTGAGAAACTTCCTTGATGTTGAGGGGGCACTGGTAAAACACTGGCAGAGCATTATTCAATGGGAAGCCCAATTATGTGGAGAAAGAAAAATCGAGAAAAGAATATTTTAAAATGAAGAAACAAATTTTGGATATGGTTTCTCACAGTGGATACCTAGGATAGAGAAGTTGACAACTGACAGCTGATCGCTGGGTTGTACTGGGCAGGTAGTTTCTATCTGTGTCTCCATCTGAGTAGCCTTAAATGTAGAGATGTGAGGAAATAACTGCTAGATTTCTGGGATTCTAATTAGTTTTGAGGCAGTGATGCTCCTCTGGAGTTGATTATCCTTTAGCACTAACAATACCTAGGTTCATCAGGTCAGGATACACTTCTGGAACATTCTTTCATGGTTGTCCACAGCAAGGCATTGGCAAGCTATGGGTCACTGGTAAAACCCAGGCACAGTCTGTTTTGTACCACTTGTGCACTAAGAATAACTTATTATTTTATTCTTTATTAATACATGTTGACAGTACGCAATGATTACACTTATCATAGGGAGTTTATACATGCACATGTGCATCCTAATACTATTTCCTTCCCCTTCCTCTCCCAACCTTCCAAGCTCCTTCCAACTTTTAGTCCCCTTCCCATTTTCCAAGACTTTATTTCCATTTTTTCCAGCAATTATTTTTCCAACCCCTTTTCTCTCCCCTGCAATCTCCTACCCTCCATCTCTTGTTCCCATTTCCATTTGGAAGAAGGTCTTCCCACTTTTATCACCTATTTTTATTTTGTTCTGTATTTACATTTAAGCAGTGTGCCTGATTTATTTCATTTAACATTATGAGCTCAAGATGTATCCATTTGCCTACTCAAGTTTGTCCTTTGTGAGCAAATAGCACTCCATTGTGTATGAATGTCACATTGTCTTTATCTGTTCATCTGTTGATGGGTACACAGGCCATTTCCAAGATTTAGCTATTACTAATTGTGCTGCCACAAACATGGGTGTGTGTAGATCACTGCAATGTGATGCCTTTGATTCTTTTGGGCTGGGCCAAGTGAAATTTCTATTTTTTCTTATAAGTATAAATGACCAATAAAAACACACAAACAAGTACAACACCTCTGGCCATTAGAGAACTGAAAATTAAAACAACACTGAGGTCTCTTCTTATGCCAGAAAGAATGGCTATCATCAAGAAATCAAATTATAATAAATTTTGTTAAGACTGCAAAGAACCAGGCATGGTGGTATAAACCTATAATCCCAGCACTCAGAAACATGCAGTGGGAGAACCACTGCAAGTTCAAGGCCAGCCTGGGCCACAAAGCAAGTTTAAGACCAACCAGAATTGCAGAACAAAACCTTGTCTTGAAAAGAAAAAAAAAGCCACCAAAAAAATGGAACTCTTCTACACTGTTGCTGCAAATGTAACTCGTAAAACCACTATGGAAATCAATACAAAGAATTCTCAAAGAACTGAAAATTTGATGTTTTAAATGGTAGAAAAGAATCAAGGAAAAAATAGTATTTCATGACATATGAAGACTACATGAAGTTCAAGGTGAAGTTTCCAGAGATACAGTTTAGTAGAAGCAAGCCCTGTTCATTTTTCTGTGTCATTTTTAGCTACTTACACCCCACAGCAGCAGAGTAGGACAGGTAGCATCAGGTGCATACGGCAGACAGCACTAAAATGGTGGCCTGCTGGCCTTTTTAAGAAAAAAAGATTAATTATTTTTCTGAGATCACAAAGAAGGCCTTGGGAAAAAGAGACCGTGGTGGCAATAGGAAGAGGTAGTCTGAATCCCAATTCTTTCTCTAAAAGGAAGATATGTCTTCAAATAAGAAATGTCAAATTTTTGACATTTCTGCCTGCCAGTAAGATTTTTTATTCTTTTTTTTTTTAATGCAGAGTCTCACTATGCAGCTCAAACTCGGAGTGATTCTCCTGTCTCAGCCTACCCAGTGCTGGGATTATAGGCATGCACCACCATAACCCAGGGCTCCAGAGCCAGCACAGCATGTGGCACCAGGAATCAAACTCTGGACCTTGTATTTGTCAGGCAGTTGCTTACACCACTGAACTACCTCCCAAATCCAATAAGATTTTTTTAAAATAATCATTTTTAAAACCAAAGAGACACATCAAGGGTATCTTTGGGAATTCAAGAACAACAAGATGGGATGGAGAGAGGAGATGGAAAGAAGCAGGAATAAAAATAAAGAATTCATAAAAGGGATTTGTCACCTACATATCACCCAAAGTTGAACCTTTCCGGACTCCTGGTTAACTAAGTTGAACCTACTTATCTGTGCTTTATCTCAGGACCAGGATGTTCTGAACTCCTCTTCATTTTCATTCTTTTTCAAGCCTCAGAGTTTAAAAACTTTACTGTAATCTTACTTAGGATGATTATGAAAATAGATTATAAGTCAGCCTCAAAATAATCCTATAAAGACAGAAGAGACTTTTATATAAGAGACCCAAAAACTTTCAACAATATTAACTCACCACCTTCTGATGTCTATGTCTCATGACTTCCTAGGAACACATAAGCCAGTAAGGAATGCATGCTTGTAGGTTGACCAGAAACCAATAATTACCATTAGAGTTTAGGCTTCCAATTAAACTGTAAGTTCTTCCAATTAAATGGATAATCCCTTGAGGGCAAACACATGCCAGCTTCTGCTCTCCTGGGAGAGCCTAGTACTGTAAACCTTAGAACAAATGTCCTATGTATTCACAGCCTAGTTTTTTATTATGTATTGCAATTGTGTCAATTATTAGTGTAATTTTGGATCACTGATAGATTTTAATATGATTACATTAACTTAAATAAACATGTGCATGCATATATCAACATATGGTCTGTACGGAATTCTGCATATACAAATTGAATACAACAGATATGCCACTTGCCCCAGATATAATCTATAAACTCGTGTCATATGGATGAAAACAATATCCATTCACTAAATGAGAATCTATGCAAATAGTTCTCAGAAATGACAAGTAAATATAACCATGTCATAAATATGCATGAAGGAAAAGCAAATTCCTAGGGAAACATAACAGACATTTTAAACTATGAATCTGGGTGACCATTTGGGACTAAGATAAACCAAAGAACATATCTCTCAAGTAACAATGAAAATATTCTTTGGATAGCCCTTCGTAGATGTTATTATTTTCTCTCCTAAAGGGAAGAACATGTATAGAACATCTCTCAACACAGTATGAATTCACAGAAAATTGCAGCAGAAACATTTTCAAGAAGCATTAGCAGAGCCTACTGCATATGAAGGTTTGCTTCACCAAGGAAGTCTGTACCATGGACATTTGTATGCAGTTAGGCACTGAGAGCCTTAAAGCATCAAAATAATAAAGATGCAGTGGACAAAGGTCTCCATACCTCAAATACTTGCCTTAGAACACATATGTCAGCTGACACAAAGCCCCACTGTCAAGTTCACAGAAAACTTTCTCTTTTTATAGAAAGAGATATTGGACCAATTAGGTTCTACTAACTTTCAATGTGCTGGGCCCCAGAACCACAGTGTTGAACAGACTCATAGCCCCATGGAATACTAGTCATCCCCAATTACTTGAAGATGAAAGGAAGTTTATCAGAAGAATAACATGGATAGATGACAGGGTTCAGACAAACACTAGTGGACCAAGCACAGAAAATGGGCAATGTAAAGGGAGGCAGAACCACAACCAAAATCTATCTATGGAAAATCTCATGCAGAATCTGCCCATGGCTCCACTGTGCCAGCACCACTTCAAGGCCTGCATAGGTTCACACGCTGCCCCAGAGTCAAAGTCCAAAGTGGGAACATACTGGGCTCAGCTTTGGTCAACTTTCCTATTCCCTAGCTACACAGCAATAGGACAGAAGCATCAGGAAACTTAGGCTCCCTTAGTGGGAATCAGGCTTCCATTTCCATTAATCACAAACTATAGGGCAGTTTTTAAATGCTAGACCCAAGTCATTTTTGATGACGCTTACCTTTCTCAAGGAATAATGAACACAAATAACACTGAAACACAGAAGGAATACATGGTGCTACCTAAAAAAATATTATAGTGCTAGGAAATCCATAACCACTTCATGATCAATGCCAGCAGTAATGTTACAGTAGGAATGTTTTTGGCCTGCTATTTCAAAACTTAGGTATATTCATTTCTACAATATACATTGCAGCATGGTAGGTACACCCACTACATTATTCAAAAATAATCTTTAAAACTGTTCATATACCATGGGCAGTCTTATTGCCTCATGATAGTATTCATAAACATTTGTCAAATTAAAGGGAATAAGGTATGTACTTGCTGCTTAGAAACATCATAAGCAGGAATTGGTGACCCTAATGCCAAGTTCCTGAATATAGCCAACCCAGCACTGAGACTGGTTTCATCTCATTTTGCCTCCAGTTTATTATCACCAGCATACAAACACACAAGAGATTGACATTTTGCTGTGCCAAAGGATGGGCATCAGATGAGACCATATTCACTTATTCCACTAAAGAGGAAGGGGCTGGGTGCCCTGCTCCAGAAGCCAAGTAGGCTTAGACATTACTTCCAAGGCTTGACAAAGACTCAGTGTCTTTAGACATTGACATCTAATAAATATTAAATGAGTGCTGTTGTGGAGCACATCGCACATGGATAGGCTGTTTGAATATCTATCAGTAGTATTAATGGTGATGTAAGTAATTGCAGTATTCAGTGTAGACATAAGCAACCCCCACAGGAAAATCACTAATGTCCAAAGGGCTAGGCATAAGATTTTCCAGATGGCTGCACTGGCTGGAAGGCTGCCCAAAGAAGATGACAAATTGACAGAGCTCTAGGCAGGAAGCCTGAGTTTCCCTGAAGATTCATTTGCTCCCTTAGTCAACTTCACTTATAGTTCTACACAAATATCCCCATTCAGATTCCCTAGAAGAAGTGCTAGCGGAGAAAATATTTAAATAAAACAAAAGGACTGGTTACATGTGTTATCCACCTTCATAATTACAGTTAATAGGGACAAGATTTCAAGGAGAATGACCAATGATAGATATGGTCTGTAGAACCATTTCAAGAGGAATTCTAATTCATTTACATTCTGTTTTTATATGATTTTCTTTAAATTGTGTTATTTTATTTTCTCTTTATTAATTTCTAGATGCACAAGAGTTTTCATTATAAAATTTACCCAAGTCTTACAGTCTTGCTCATTTCTCCATCTTTGAATATCTTGGTGCCTAAAGTGGAAACTACACAAATCAGCTACATTTTTCTCATAGAAGTTCTCTAACTTTTATGCATACTTAGACATTTCATCTCTGGGAAAAACTAGAGATGAAGGGCAAAGTTCTCGGGCACTGCTTTGGATCGTCTCCAGGAACAAAAATAAAGCTCATTAGTAGATATTTGGCACAATTATGCTGCTGTAAAATGATATCCTCTAACTGGATATTTCTAATCTGGATATTCAGAAAATATCAAACATATTTTTGGAGATAATTATTTAGCTATTAAGTGAAGCTCACCCTTGCTAGAAGATTGCTCCCTAGTGGCATAGGCTCACACTAGCACCATGGGAAGAGACCAGCACAAGTCACACTTGGGCAAGGACACGCTAAACCCCTGTTTGCTCCTCAGCCTGAAGGCTCCCACTTGATTCTTTTAAGGGAGAAGAGGAAGACAGATAAGTAGTATTTGTAATGTAATACTTTAGAATACTCTGAGGCCTTCTTCTTTAGAGTGATTTATAAAATATGTAACTTATTTTTCTACATGGCCAAGATGCATTGCCTCAAAGCAAATAACAGAGACATTCAGAGGAAACATCTCATTCCCACCCTTCCTGCATCACCAACACTAACATTTTGAAGAATTCTTTCACATTTTCCTTGAAGCTAAAATGTACATTCACAAATGGTTGTTGTTTATTTGGGTTTGGGGATTTGTAGTTGGGTTTTGATTTTAGTCTGTTTTGTGTGCAGTATTGTTTTGTCTTCTGAAATTACACTGTCCATATCACTTTGCAACTTACTTATTTTTTAATGAACATAAGGCACTCTTCTGAGTCATACATTTGCAATCTCTCCTCTTGTTGAACATTCAGGTTTTTTCTATTACACAACTTGCTTCATTTCTTTGGATCTCATTTATGCATAGGCTTTTCTCTACCTCTGAAGTTTGAAGCTCACCTAAAATAAAAACCCAGTTCTTTAAAACCTTTATCAGCTAAATTAGTAGATGCTTATTAAAAAGAATTAATATTCTAGAATCATTCCTTTATAACAAAAAACATTCAAATCTCCACAGATCCTTTTAAATACTAAAATACTCACTGAAATCTCTGGCACAGTTCTGCAACTGTAAAGCAGTAAAGTTTTTGAGATACTCACACAAACACACACACACACACACACACACACACACACACACACCTGCATATACATTTTCTATGCAATATCCAGTAGGAAATAATCCAGGGAAATGGGACAATTGCCATGTAAGTGTAAGCAAATGCTATTTCACATTAAACATTAATCTAACTTCTGATTTTCTTTTTTGTGGGTGAGGGGGCTCAAGTAAACCTCTTTATTCTGGAAGATCTAGCATATTCTTCACTAGAAACTTACACTGACAATTACAATAAATTACTACTGAAATTCAAAATAAACACATTAGCGCCTTAATTTTTTTCCCCAAGGAGATTTTGGGGTCACAGAGGAAAGAAATTGATGATGTATAGTGTGCCTAAGGAGAGTAACCTAGAGAGAAAACATTCTCTCAGGCTTTCACAGAGAGCAAATTGGTCAACAATGGTCATGACTCATCAAGACAGCTGACACTGACAACAGTTCTACAAAGCACTGTGCATGGTTTCAAAGTAAATCTTGAGTGTATTTGACTGACCTTGGGAGATACAAAAGTAACATGTTCTGTTATACAGGTCTTGCTTTAACTTGTCCTTAACCACCCAGCAGAAAAGTTTAACCATGAGGCATAAAAAGTGAAGGTAGATTAGTATGTTGAGCTGTAAAAGGCTTACATTAACAGCTTCTGACATTGCCAGTTCTGCCAATAACCCACTTCAATTATGGAACATTGGACTATGTATACAACTACTTTCTCTTAGTTCAGTGAGAAGAAATTTTTGTATCAGTAATGATTAGAAAAATTATGTCTGTATCCTGTGCTTTAACTACTTTGAGGACAACAATATGCATTGTATCAATTATTGGGAATGTATTACTAATGCATTTTGAAACTGTGGCATTTTTACTTATTAAAAGTAATAAAAAATAAAATAAAAACTTCTGGTTTTCTTGTGAAGGTCACATATCCTACTCTTCCTAGTTTTCCATTTAAGCAATAGAGACAACTCAAGAGTCTGGCAAATGCCACAGCACATACACAGCCTGTCCACCCGGCTCCCCTCCTCTCACAGCCTGTGCCTTGGCTGAAATCTTAAGCAATCTGGCAAGATGGAAGTAAACAATCATCTTCCTCACTTGTTCTGTGCCCTCAACTTTTTCATTCTCAAAATTAAAATGAAACTGACGTTTGGATTCACTTTTCAAAACGTGTCATGTCTAAGCCACCATCTGAAAGTACTGTAAAAGAGGCTTCCTTGATCCCTACTAATCAGAATGCCCCTACCACAGGCCAGTACTCATTCGTGCCTCGAGCAACAGAGACTGAGACGTGGTCTGAAGGTGCCTGCATCAGGGAAAGTTGTTGTAAAACTATGTGTTGGTGCCGAAAGGAGCAACAAGAAGGCCCGATGAAGGTAGCTCAGAGGACTCACTGAGATTTGGCCCTCAGTGAGAGAAGAACCTCTGAAACAAGTCAGCTTTATTGAGGGTAGTCAGCACGATTTCACGCACAATCACCTTAGCAAAAAGAGGACCACATGAGTAACTACTATCTTCATTAACTTCCATCCCTCTCCCTTCATAGGGTTCATTTAGGGGTCAATCAATAGCGTTAAACAAAAAGGGAGAAAACAATAAACAGAGAGCCCACAGGTGAAGCTACCATACTGCAGCTGTCCCTGGGCCTCGTTCATTAAACTCCATTTCCTGAAACGCCAGTTAGGCTACATCTCCCTGTTTTTATTTTTTGAAAAAATCAGGGAGAGGACTATAGACTATCAATCCATAACTTGTGGGTGGACCTGTCCTCCCTACAGCACAAAGATCACATATCACAATGCTTCCACTAAACCATAGGATACCATGAAAAGAATCAAGGTTTTCAATATCTATAACAGATCAGTGCCAAACAACTCTGACAGCCATCTCACAAAAGCATCATCAGCTTCCAGTTGATAAAACATGATCTCAATGGTAACATACTACAAATTAACATTTCAGTATAACAACATTCTGTCCCAAATTCTTCATCCTTAGAGTCCATGTATTCTTGAAAAGTCCAGTTGTTCTGACTTTTTGCATCGCGCACAATAAACAGTTTGCGTGCCTCGGTTCAACATCACTCCAACTTCAGCAGTGGTGACTGTCATCATTCCCAAGAGTATGGCCATCATAAGTTCACTTTTGTTCTCTTCTTCAACATCTCCAGCAAATGTTGGAACTGCTCCATGGAAGGGGATTCTCAGAAGTCAGATGCTGATCCTCGTCTTGCCATAGATGTTATTCCTAGAAAACTCAAATCTAATAGAAGATTTTTAGACATATATTCAAAGAATATCTGTGACATGTAATGGTAGGGGCCAGAAGAGTTTCCCATAAGCCACTCTGGGCAGAGCCATAAAGCTTCAATCTGACGCTTCCATTGGAAGTTTTAACTCCCGGGCTGCCTCTCCTCTACAGATTTTCCAATCTATCCTAATTATGAAGATAAGCAACTTTGGTATTCTGGCAGGATGGCAGATCTGGCAGTGGAAACATTCTATTAGCACCTAGACCTTTAAAGTATCTCGGTGTTATTATTTACTAGACTCTTTCCATCCGTGAATTCATTTCATCTATTGTAAGGTGGATTTGGAATATAAACTCAATAACCAAAATAACCTTTAACACTTACCAGTAATGATAATAAGGTCATCATAGTGATGCAGGAAGAAAAAACTGATGTTTTGTGGATGACTTCCAAATTATTTTCTTCTGGCTCTCTTCAGGTGATGATCAATCTTGGATATCAATTTTTAAGGAAGTTTAGCATTTGTTTGGCCTTTGATATTTAGATCTGGCCCATTGCGGGAGCATCCATCCCTCTCATAGTTGTTAGATATCTTGCCTTTTGTGTTATCTTTTTTGAGGGTCTATCCCTGTCCGACTGCCTATAATTTTTCTAACTAACTAAGCTGCTTGCAATATTCCCCCTTCTGAAGAAGTAACCTGAACTGCCATGAAGGAATTATGGGCAATGACCGCTCAGGCTGAAAGGGGTCATAGTTAGGAAATGGTAGTCAGAAATACTTTCCAGAGATTCTACCTAAAGGCCCTCAATAGATACCAGGCAATTTTATCTTGGGTAAATAGAATAGCTTAGACCCTTTTATTTATAGGGTCTGACAGTTTGTTATAAGTCTTTCTAGCTTTAGTTATAATTATTTCTGAATTTTGAGAACTCATGAAAAACAAAATACTCTTTTTTTCTATTTTTAGTTTTCTCCTTGTGAGAAGAACCATGACATCAGCAAGCTAATTTCGTTTTATTCCAATTTTTGAGGTATGATGACTGAAGGAAAGTCAGGGTTGGAGAAGAACAGAGAGACCTGTGCCAACGTCCAGCAAAAGGCTAGTTTTTTTCTTTTGGTAATGATTTCTCAGGGCTTCTCCATGTAGATGACAGAGACTGTCTGGCCAGAGGGAGCAGGCAGGCCCAGTGCCCCTTTATTCCTAGTGGACCATCTGAGAAGCTGAGTTTGAGCTCTGGGGCCTTCACCTCAGAGTGCAGTCTCACTTCTAGTGGCAGCCTTTGCAGGCAGGGCATGACTTCTGGGCCTTTTAAGACAATCCCTTTTATTTTGGCCTGGCTTCTGACAGCCATAGCAGGTGAACTTCATCGTTGTTGAGCTCAAACAACATCGTTGTTGAGCTCTGATTCTCTGAGTCAAAAGAATCAGACCTTTGGATTTGAGACTGCAGTAAGGCAGCTAATTTTTATCTCTTTTGTTTCCTCTCCCTGTTTTTCTCCCAGTTCCAATTATATGAAATTAATTTCTTAATATCCTATAAAGTATCAAGTGAGTTCTTTCATTGTCAATCAGAGATTTTGTATCAATTTTTATGCTTACTCATTTTCTGGGTTTTATTCGTGGAGCTGGTACCCAAATTACTTCTCCAGTATCTGTAATGACACAAGCAAATCCTCTTCCCCATCTCTGGATAACTCCTGGAACACACTGATCCATATCATTTAGAAAGAAAACAGGCTGCTGCAAAGGAACACTGACTTTCTTTGTCTAGTGATGGTCTGCAGCAGAAGATCCATCTGGCAGCCTATTTAAAAAATTTAATGTGAATAAAGCTTTTTGTATTATTAACCTGGGTGTATTCATATGTATTCCCATACCATTCCCCCCTTTTGGCTCAATAAGCATTTCTTTTAAGCTTCTATTAGCTCATTCTATAATAACTTGACCTTGGGAGTTATAGGGAATACTGGTAATATGATTAATGTTCCAATGTTCAAAAAGTTTTTTAAAACTTTACTAATATAAGCAGGCACATTATCGGTTTTAATCTGTTGTGGGATCCCCATTACATTAAATGCTTCTAGAATATGTTGTATAACATATTGACTTTTTTCACTGGGAAAAGGGGTAGCCCACTGAAATCCTGTAAATGTATCTATGGATATATGAACATATTGTAATTTTCCAAAAGAAGGGACATGAGTGACATCCATCTGCCACAGCTGATTGGCTGTGTTTCTTCTTGGATTTATTCCTTGAGGAAAATGATGGCCTTGTGAAGCACTGCAATATGAGCAAGAGTTTAATATATGTTGTGCTTGTTTATGTGTAATATTGAATTTATGGTTATGCATTTGTTAGTATGGGTAGAAGCATAGAAATCCATGGTAGCTTGAACATTACCTATAAGTAACCGATCTATCCTTTCATTGCCTGCTTACATAGGGCCAGGTAACGCAGTATGAGCTCTAATATGCATAATAAAAAGAGGCTGATTTCTATTTCTTATAAGAGGCTGTAGCATAGAAAATAATTGCACTAATTCTGAACCATCTGCAATTAAAGTAGCAGTTTCTATTTCTTTTACTCTATGTTCAGCATATTGAGAATCAGTTACAAGATTAAGTGGTTCTGAACAATCTTGGAGCAGCACAATGATAGTGGCTAATTCTGCCTTTTGTACAGAGTGAAAAGGAGTTTGCTCAATTCTGGTTTTAGCTTTAGGACCTGTGTAGTCTTCCATGCCAAGCTGATAGGCATCAGTAAAAATTGTATCTGTTTTAGGAATAGGTTTAGTCTTTACAATGGAACGTAATATCCACTGGGTTCTTTTAAGTAATTGAAGACATTTATTTTTAGGAAAACTATTGTGAATGTTACCGAAAAAGTCTTGTAAAGCAAGTTGCCATTCATTTGAAAGTTTGTATTGATTTAGAATTTCTTGTTGGGTAAGTGGCACTATAATTTGTTGGGGATCTGTGTCAATAAGATGGTGAAGTCTTAATCTACCTTTAATAATGATTCTACAAATTTTGTCTGGGTATGTGGACAACTTTTTCTGTTCTTTATTAGGCAAAAATAACCATTCTGTAATACAGTCTTCCTGCCAAAAGATCCCAGTAGGTGAGTGTTGTGATGGAAAAACAACTAGTACAAC
>PVKN010023665.1:0-14725 GCA_004027915.1 Capromys pilorides
CTTTTCTCCTACCTGGTTCTGTTCCTGGTGCCTTAAACACATGATTTCTTTAGCTTTGAGTCCTCATTTCTGAAAGTCTTCCTGGGCCTCCAGTCGGGCCCACAAGTGGCATAGAGGGCAGAACCACAAGGTAGATGGTGCGGAGATGGAGTGGAATGAGCACCTGAAGGAGAGGGAGAGCCCCGGGAATGACTGTTGAGTGACCCAGTCTGTTGTGGCTACCTCTCTCCTCTCTGGGCAGCTGGGAAAGCCTATGTTGACTGTAAATGAGTGTCTGAAGCGTAAGTCCTCTCATCTGAGAAATCATCTGGCACCTTCCTCATTGGCATGCTAGTCTCACCATTCATTATAAAATGCAGGTAGAGGAGCCCGTACCTGAGAGTGGAGACCTGGGCGGGCTGCCCACATCTGCTTGGCGCACAGTACACATGACCCATAGGGCCAGGGAGCCCTGGGTGCTGGCCAAACTACTAACCAGAAGGTCGGTGAGACAGCACCTGCGGGCTGCTAAGCTTGGGATGATGAGGCTGATAGCAAGCAGGTCGCCTCCAGAGATGTCCCAGACAGCTACCACAGCCAGAATCCCCTCTATGAGGTGGCTCTGCAGTGGCAGAGACCGGTGCCAGAAGCAGTTGGTCAAGCGATGACAAGAGAGTCAGTGGCAGAGCCTTGTCTGGCTTGGGAGAATCCACAGCTTACCTCACCTTAGTAACAGTGCTCCGTGAAATCGGCATGTGGCAAATGATGTTTGTACTGAGTACTGTATCCTGGGGAGGAATGGCTGGTGGCAGGCACCAAGGACGTCACCCGCGTGAGCAGGCAGGGTCGCACGCTGGTGTCAATGCAGTCTTGCTAGCGTGTTCTACAAACCATCTGATCCCGATGCTGTGGGGGAGCTGGCCAGGGTGGCAGATGTGAAAGTAGAGCTCCGAGGCAAGGCAAGGTCTGCCAAGGCTGTACTGAGGAAGGAGAAGACGTGGTAGCCTGGGTCAGTGGGCCCAGTCCTGCAATGGCAGCCTGCGGGGCCACTCGAGGTCATTCGGTGGCAGCTGTATGCACCTGCTGGCTGCTGGCCTAGCCACAGATAGGCCAGATGGGCAGCCTTTGAATGTACTGCTGACCCTGGAGGCAGTTATGCCTTGAACACCATAGAAGCTAAAGGATCATGGCCTAAAGGCCGAAGGATTGCTGTGAAGCAGAAAAACATGACGTTGGCCTCATTGTACCCTTGTCCTGATTTTACCTCAGCAGCAAACAGAGGTACCAGGGTCTTAGGGATCCCAGTAGGAAAGGCCACATGTACAAGTATTTAATTGACCCCCCAGTGTGGAGCATTAGACTAGTACTGATGAGCACTGAGCCACGTTAGTGACCACACACAGTAAACGAAACTGTTTGACAGGCCTAGAGTGCACCGAGTGCTCCAGAGCTCACGCTCTCCGCGGTGGTCCGGAAGGCCCAGGAAACTCTGGGTAGCTCGTGTGTGCCCTACCTCTCTATGTTGCTGATAGAATCCTGCTTGATGGAGACATACCTGGCGTGGACTCACTACTGTGGCTGGCTTCTGTACCTTGCAGGGAGAATTCCTCTCTTGAATTTGCCTAACAAAAGCCAGAGCCTGAGCTGTGCACATCACACACCTCTGAGTCTGGCCCAGGTCACAGGGCAGAAGCCTGATGGGCCATGGAGAATGGCTGTGAAGTGTCACCCTGAGGCTGGCAGTGAGGATCAGTTTGTCTTCATTCGAGAAGCCAAGCATAGGACCTTGCAGATATTGCCCCAAACGTATTTGCGTAGCCCAACTCTGTGTCGTGGCCTGGTGGTGCCAAGCCATGCTCTGTGCCACAGTTTCCTATTGATGATACTGTGTTAACCTGACTGCCTTGCTGACTTAAAGCTGCCCCACACAGCCAGAATGAGCCTTTGCTGGCAGGAGAGCCAGCCATGAACAAGGCCAAGATCCAGATTCTGGCTTGTCTGTGAAGCATGTGTGGTTTTCAATGTTCAGAGCTCACCTTGCAAATCTCCCTGGGGCCCCTCCAGCACCCACCAAAGACCAGCACTTGCCTGAACGTAACCACAGCCATCCGCAGCTACAGCAATAGCCCAGTCCCTCTGGTGTTGACAGCAGCTTGATTCGTATCAGGAAAAGCAGTGTGCAAAGCCTCTCCAGCAGCAGCTTGCCACCTCCCTCCTTCGTCCTCGTGCACCAGTTCTGTTGGCAACAATCCTCTCACGCGCTCTGTACCCCACGCCATACTACCTCAGCTCAGCTGGATGTTCCAAGTAACATTAGTTAATCCAGCCTTCGGGAGAAAGACATACTATCCACTGTTGGCTCCTCACTCAAGTGGAACGTCAATAACAAAATTCCAACAGGAATTTGTTGATTGTGTCTTTCAGGATTGAAAGGGAGCGCCACTCTGTTTGGGAGGCAGAGAGGAAGCAGAGAAACAGGGTGCACCATGTGGCCTGGAATCTCAGGTTAACACTTGATGTGCTTGCGCTTCACAATGAGGAAGCACTGGGCTGGCGAGATGACTCAGCGGTCTAAAGTGTCTGCTTAGGCAAGCTTAGGCAACTGCAGGGACCACGGTTCGATACCTGGTACCACATGCTATGCCAGTCTTACCCCCAGGGTACACTGAGCTGGCCATAACATAAATAGATAAATAAAGTAAAAAGAATGAGAAGGCATTGACAATTGAAAATGTGGGAGACCTGATGCCATCTGGACATTTCCAAGGTCTTCCAAGCACAAGAAGATGGGCATGAGATGCCTGGATGACAGATGAAACCAACTTGGAGAAGTTTCGATCGCTGAAAAGCAGCACAGTGTGTTTAGCAGAGGGGCTGCAGCCGCAGTAGGTCCTGCATGGCCAGGGCACAAAGCTCTGCGTTCTGAGGGACTGACACTGGGTTGTCATCCTTGGCGAAGGCCTTGCAGCTGCGTCCAGGCAGGAGGAGGACGGCCTGGAGCTGTCAGCTCCTGCAGAGGCAGAGAGCTGTCTCACCCAGACCCCTGCCCATTCGGCCCACGTCTAGTGACTCCTGGGGCATAGATGTGGGGCTGTCTTTGCTCATCTGGGGACACTCTGAATGTCACTTCAGGTCCAGATCTCTCCAAGTATTGGCTGAGATTTTTTAAAAAACTAAAATGATGGTTTTTAATGAGAACCAGAAGTATAGTTAGCCATTGATGATCAAGAGTTGGGAGGTTAGAAAATAATGAGTAACACTGGGTACAGGGGGAGCGTTGCTTGAGAACCTCAGAACCAGACTTATACAGCCTTTCCTCGCGATCCTGTCTGTGCTCACCTCTGGAATCCATCTTGCCAGGGCCGAAGCTGCCGCTGTCCTCACCACCCAGCTCTCTCAGAAGCCCCCTAATGCCCTACCACCCTCATAGTCACCCCGATCGTAGCCTCCTCTGCCACAACGATCATCTCCGTAGTTACTCCCCATATGGGAGCCTCCTGGACCTCCCCCTGGGCCATCTGGCTTAGGGGCCTTACACTGGTTACATTCATTTCTGCAAGAGAAGTTCATGTTCTCACACATAGCATTAGGACACTTCCGGTCTCCAGCTCTCTGCTGTCCTCCACTGCCACCACCTCCACTGGGGAATCCTCTCAGTCCTCTAAGACCACTGCCACTACCTCCATAGCCTCCGTGGCCCATGAGTCCTCCTCTCCCTCGGCTTCCTCGGCCATCGCCACCACCCTGATTGATATCTGCTCTCCAGGTAACAAGTGAGACCTTAATAGAATTCCGAGAGATTCCTTTACTGTCAAACCAGTCAAAGCTGCTTGAGCAGGGGGTGAAATGAAACTGCTGCCTCTCCCTTCAATTGCCAATTTCCCTGTTTCGGTACAAATTAATCATGGGCTGTCCTGTTTTCTTATTGGTCTTAATAATGTCAATCTGCATGAAGTAATCAGCTACAGGCTCAATTGTAACATTCTCACCCAGGCCTTGCACGAAAGTGGTATTGTTGTCAGAATTATTGTGTTCAGAATCCCGACGTGATCCTTGGGCCCGAGGGCCGCATTTACTCAAGCCACCTCAGTCACTTCTGCCCAAGTCACCTCTGCCTCCACAGCCACCTCCACTACCTCTGCTTTCAGAGCCACCAACGGTGTGGTTGTAACCACGGCCATCACTCCTGCCTCAGCTCCCACGGTCCTGCAGCTGCCACCATGCCACCACTCTGGTCCTGATTGCCACAGCCACCACTGCCACCACTCATGGAGGACTGATCTTGGCCGTAATTGCCTCGGCCACCCCCTCCACCCCCCCCACTGCTACTGTTGTGCCGGTTCTGCTGTCCGTAGCCTTGGTGGGGATTGCAGGAGCTTGGCTGCTGTCCGTAGCCCTGCTGCTCTCCCCGTAGCCCCCACTCTGGGGCTGCCCACAGCTGCTGCTCTGAGAACTACCATAACTTCTCGAGGTGCTGCTGGGAGCTGGCTGCTGACCACAGCCAGGATAGGAGGACTGCCGGCCGTAAGAGGACTGGGAGCTCCGGCTGCTGCCACACCCACCAGTGGGGCCACAACCCTGGGGAGCTGGCTGTGCTGAAGTGTCTGCTGACTGGCCATAGCCCCCATAACTCTGCTGTCCACAGGGCTGATTGCTCTGCTGCTGAGGAGCCCTGCCCAGGCTGGGTGGGGTAGGCCCCAGAGCTTTTGGTTGCTTGTTGAGTATAGTCACTTGAGACCACGTCCGTGCACGCAACACAGGCCAACAAGCAATGAAGTACCACCACACCGCAGGTACACCTCGAGGACTGAGCCTGAGACTCTCTTTGAGTCTCAACCCTGTTCAACTTTTGTGTCTCCTCAAATCTGATTCTTTCCCCACCTTTGCCCAAGATGTGGATGGCAAAGCCACTTAGAAATGTAAACACCCTGGATGACGGCCTCCTGGCTCCTGCCCATGGTCACCTCCCTCCACCCCAGTACTCTTGTACCATGGTGTGGTGCAGCATGCTTTCCTCGAGTCAGTGCAGATGGGTCATCCCAATGACATCAAAATCCTTCCTGTGGGAGTGTTCAGGGATGTGAAGAGAGGGCCCTGTCTTCGTGCTGGTCCCACTTCCAGCTCTGGGAACCAGCAATGTGATCCTCGGTGCACGCATGCGCTCTTGAGCCCCAGGTGCTACACGAGCAGGAGTGAGCATCTTGCTTGTAAATGACAGACTGCCCCTCGATGCTCAGATTGGCTGACTGCAGCCATGTCCTGGCCAGGTGGAGCAGTGCCACGCCCAGAGCCGCTGCCTCTCAGGGAGTGTACCTACGGGCACAGACACACACCCCGTGCCCCTTTGAGAAACTACTCCTCAGTGTCTTATTAATTTAAGCACACATCTTCCCTAATTATTCTATTACTAGGAATTCACCCAGCCGTAAGTGATCAAGAACTGAACTTTTGCTTGGGATTGTGATGGAGTTCTACACACCATCTATGTAACTTTTTATCATGTCATTCCTTTGCTATTGGCCAAGCAGATTATTTCCCCTAATTTATTACCTCACAGGATGCATCGTTCACATGTCCTCACATGGATATAAAATTACTGGGCAGCATTTATGCTGAACTTTCTAGCGACAACAACATGGGTTTGAACTCTCCCCATTGATGCCATATGAAAGTTGTTCTTTCCCTCTCTTTATTTTGCCAAACATTTTCAATTTTTCTATTCTAGGCTAGTGAAAACTAGCATATCCTTTTACTTTTCATACATGTCTTCCATTTGTTGGTTCTTCAAATTTCCCATTTTGTGCATTGTTCTTTTTGTGACGTTTGTTTCCATGTTGTGAGCTGGTGTTTTTGAAAGACTCATCCACATGGATTTTTTTTTCTTTTTTTGTCTTTTTGAGACAGGGTTGCACTATTCAGTTCAGTCTGGCCTTGTACTCACTTTGGTAGCCCTGGCTGGTCTCCAACTCACATTGATCCTCCTGCCTCAGCCTCCCAAGTGCTGAGATTGCAAGTGTGCACCACCACAGCCTGCCCTCATGGATTTTTAATTACAAACTCCCTGTCTCTTGTATGGATGATAAAGTACTACCCAGACTGTATTTTTTCTTCTGTGCTTTACTGAGATCGAGCTTAAGGCATTTGGATCTTTTTCCCACTTAGTTCTTCCCTTATGCTTTAGATTTCTGTCATTTTTGCTTTGGAATACATTAAATATGCCAGGTATTTCCATCATTTTATATGCTTTTTTTGTTTTTTTGTCTACATCTTCATTTCATGTTTCCTAATATAAAAACAATCAAGTACTTTGTATAAATTACCTGAACTGTGACTGGGGGTGGTGATGCATGCCTGTAATCCCAGCACTTGGGAGGCTGAACAGAAGAGGTTCACTATAAGTCTGACCTACATAGTGAGACCCTGATGATCCTATAGAACCTGTAGTAAATATTTAGAAAAATAAAATCAAATAAATTACCTGAAATGTATCCATGTAGCGCAATTCAGCGTGTGTACCAATTCCTTATCCCCTTCGCTTTTGCAGCTTTATGCGATAGTATGATTGACAGACACTTTGATGGTAGGTGCTCAGTTGGAAGATGTCATCTGTAAGGAGCCAGTGGTGTTGAGAGCCACAGGTGGGTCCTCTGTTCTTGCATGTCAAGTCTCATGAGTATTTGTTTTCCATTCTTTCATTTAAGAGAGATATGCCACTGATGATTTGAGTTTCCAATTACATCCTAGTCCTCAAAGTAAGCACAGAGGCCCATCTCAGCATACTGTAAACCTCAGGGTTGATATAATCGCTGTATTTGTTATTACAGATTCAACTATTTAGCCCGAAAATGCTGGTCCTGAGGAAGCAGGAGTCTCCAGAGGCAAAAGGAGACTCAAATGCAGAGGGGTTCTCTAAAAAATCCCATCCTCCCAATAAGGGAGGATTCCCATCTCCTGCCCAGGGAGAATCGGGGACCTGTGGAGTCCACAGTGCCTGGTCTCAACCTGCTTTCTCTTGTCCATAGCGCTCAGGGTTTGGGTGCCCAGAAAGGGGGCCCTGGAAAGGCTGAGCCTTGACTCCTTGCAGTCTCACTGAAAGCCCAATTTTCCAACTCAGTTCACCACAGAGTAACAACATTGTCGGTCTCTGCACAGTGCAAGCTCTGTGAGTTTGCAACAGCTGCAGCCTTCAGAGGCTTGTGCTCCTAGGGGGCCTGTACTGGCTGGCCTGTCGGTCTAGTGTCTTGGCATCTAGAGCCCAGATGCTCTCTGTGAGCCCTGGAGGTGATGCCAAGTGTGGGCCGAAAGTCTTCAGCTTTGTGCAGCTACACCTGGCCCTCAGGAAGAAATGAGTGGCTTTCCCAGACACTGGCAGACATGGCCAATCATCCTCCCAGGCAGTGGGGGTTCCACATACCTCTACCACAGTGCTCCCAAGGGAAATGAGAAAAACAAGGTTGAAACACTTATGAGAACTGATGCAAAAATTTTGATTAAAGTTTAGCTATGTACATTAATACATAAGTACATTAATACATAAGATACCAAGACTCAGTGGGGTTCATTGCATTCAGTATACAATTTCTAAGTCGAATAAAATGTGCAGGAGGCTACCAGAATGGACAAGCCTCCTGCACTAGGGGCAACACAGCAAACCATTGTAGAGCTTAGTTGAGTAGCCCAGCTATAATCACTTAACGGAGACTCTGTAAGCAATGAACCAGTGATGCAGTAATCAATAAATTTGCCACTGTACTTTGCTTCAATCTTCCAAGAAATGCTATAAAATCATAGACTGACATACTGTCAACATTTGTTTTGGTTCTAAAGCCTGTTGGGTTTCCCAGTGATTTCTGTTTCATTTTGCTTTGCTTCTGTCAGTTCCCTAAGTAAGTAATGCAGATGCATTATCTTTTCAAGAGTTTGCAAGGAACTCATCTAGATCTAGAACTATTTGATCCAGGAAGAGTCTTGTTATGGTTTATGTCTAGTTGTTCCCCCAAAGCCTCATGCAATCATGGGGTGGGGACTTCTAGAGTTTGAGACTTGACTCAGGATCCACTATGATTTTCTGTTTTAGTACTGATGGGACTATGGGTCTGAGTCCTTCTGGGATTATGGATGTGGCCTAAGGCAGATAGGCTGAGGCAGAGAACCTGAATGCAATAAAAAGAGAGATAGAGAGACAGACTTCCTCTGTTGCCCTGCTGCCCTGGTTGGTCTGCTGCCTCTGTCGTGATTGTTGCTGTTCTGCCACCATGAACTGGATGTTGGGCCAGCCAAATATGGACTGAAACCTCCCGCAACTGTGAGCTAAATAAACCTTTAGTTTCTTCATTTTAAGTGTTGGGTATTTGTTCCAGCAACGAGTAAACAGTAACTAAGACAGAATTTGGTACAGAGAAGTGGGGTTGTTGCTGTGACTGACCTGACCATGTGGATTACAAGATTTTGGGAATGGCTTATGGGAAGAGATAGGAAAGGTTCAGAAATGTTGCTTACAAGTGAAGCACTGGAAAAGCTTCGGCTGGGAGATTCTGGTCAGAACTCAGACCAGAAGACTGATAGAAGACCAGCCTGTAAAGACCAGGTTGAGGAGGTTTCTCCTGGAAAAAAGGATAGCATTGATCATTGGACTCCAGATCATTTGTGCTATAGGTTGGCTGAAAGTCTGTCAGAATTTTGCTTGTGCCCAGAGACTTTGCCTAAGACTGAGACTAAACATGACGGACTGATTAATCTTTCTAGAGATATTTCAAAGCAGAGAACTATTGGGACAGTGGCATGGTTGTTATTGGCGCCTTTTACCCAGATTTATGTTGAGAATCAAGAGCCAAGAGTCAAGCAGGATGATTTAAAATGTGAGTTTGACCAAAAAGGAAACACCAGGAGAGCTGTGCACTGCAAAGATGGAGCTGAAAGGATCTCCATTGCTGGGAAGGAACCAGAAAATCAAAAAGATGGCCCAAGGGAAACACAATAGGTGGCAACTCTCCACTCTTTGCAGCCCCAGAATTGCAAAGGAGAGAGGCTTTGCCTTGAGAAGAAAGCTGCAGAGACTCAAGTACCAGAATGGTGGCAGCAGCCAAGCCAGGTTCCAAAATGGCATCAGCATGGAGAATTTGTTCCTCAGAATCAAGGCCAGAGTGCTCATCAATCCAGGTCATCCACTTCCTAAAAGAGAAGGAAGTCTAGCTATTGCTCCAGCTGGCAGCAGACCTTGGCATCATCCGTGTGGCATTGGTTTTAGGCGCATTCAGAATGCAAGAGCTGTTAGGTTAAGAAGGCTTCCACCTCGATTTCAGAAAAAGGCCTGGGAGGCCAGGCAGTGTGCCCTTGAGAGGGCAGTGTGTGAAGCAGAGAGTGAGAAGCCTATTCAGTGGAAACTGCAGAAGTTTGGAAAAGCCAGAAACATGGATCGTCTAAGGGAAACTGCAAAGAGGGAGCAAATCTGGCCTAAGAGAGAAGCCATGGAAACTACCACCAAAAGCGCTGTAGGGGCCAAGCCATGTAAGGCCTTTGGAGCTCACAATTCAGCACAGACTGCTTTGGATGTTCCAGTTGGACTTATGGGATTTAATGTTTAGCCCCTGGAGTTTGGACATGTGTTGGTCCCAGTGTTTTGTATTACCCTGTTGTTTGCAACTTTTATTGGTAATGTTTATCTTGTACCTTTAAATGTTGGATATGTTTAGCTTTTCTTTTATACAGGGGCTCACAGTTGAGAGTTTGCCTTGAATCTTGGAGGAGACTTGGAACTTGGACTTTTCAGCAATGCTGAAACTCTTGGGACTTTGGCAACTCTTAGTGATGGATTAAAATATGTTTTGCACAAAGGGATGTGCATAAGACTTTAGTGGTCCAGGGGCAAAATATTTTGGTTTATGTCTAATTGTCCCCCAAAGCCTCATACAATCATGGGGTGGGGACTTCTAGAGTTTGAGACTTGACTCAGGATCCACTACGATTATCTGTTTTAGTACTGATGGGACTATGGGTCTGAGTCCTTCTGGGATTATGGGTGTGGTCTAAGGCAGATAGGCTGAGGCAGAGAGCCTGAATGCAATAAAAAGAGAGATAGAGAGACAGACTTCCTCTGTTGCCCTGCTGCCCTGGTTGGTCTGTTGCCTCTGTCGTGATTGTTGCTGTTCTGCCACCATGAACTGGATGCTCTCTGCGCTATTCCACTCAGCCTTGGGCCAGCCAAATATGGACTGAAACCTCCTGCAACTGTGAGCTAAATAAACCTTTAGTTCCTTCATTTTGAGTGTTGGGTATTTATTCCAGCAAAGAGTAAACAGTAACTAAGACAAGTGTATACTCACATTCATAGGTGCTGCCTTAGTTTCTCACTGCGGAGACCAAATACCCAGTGTGTAAATCTCAAGGGATAAAAGTTACTTGAATCACACTTTGTATAGGTTTCATCCATAACTGGCTGTCTGAGACAGGGTGGCAGGGCACAGTGACCCTCCAGTGGAGAACCATTCATGGCAGGCCAAGGTAGCAAAGCAGCAAAGGCTGTTCTCAGCACCTTTGTCGGGCATGGCAGGGCCAGCCTCTCATCCCACTCCTCTGAATGTAGGTAGGCTGAAGCAGTTGGAATGCTGTGAGTTCCAGGCCTGCCTGGGCTGGACAGTGATTTCAGAGCCAATCAAAAGTACACAATGGACCCCTTCCCAGAGAACAAATTCAACTGACCTGAAATACCAGACAAAACCAATCTGTAGCAGACGTCTCTCTGCCCTGTTTATCTTATTGAGGGTACTTCGAGTGGGCAGCACTCACATTTACAATCCGAGCGCCTTTCAGCCTAGCATTGCACCAGGAATCACTTGCAGCATCACATTCTGCAGCCAACCCCATCTGAAAAAAGCCCCACCTCAAAGCGTTAGCACACGAGGCCTTGGGAGGACCTCTGAACACAAGTCATAGCATTCTGCCCTGGCCCCACAGGGACTCAGACGTGTCTCTATGCAAAAGGCATTTAGTCCACCTCCATGACATGTCGAAGTCCTGACAGTCTCAGCACTGCTGAAAGCCCGAGTCCAACATCTCCTCTGAGTTTGAGGCAAACTTTTAGCTGGGAGCATGTACAGAAATGAAAAAAAAGGTAGACACTTCCAACATTCAGTCGCACAAGGCGGACATTTGCATTTCAAAAGTTACAAACGGGATAGCAAAAAAGGGAACAAGTCAAGAACAAAAACCAGCCAGGCAAACGTGAGATTCCCCAGCTCCCCTTCCAGCACCCTGTGACAAGCAATCCGTGACAAGTGGTGAGCTACAAGCACTGGGGTGGCTCCAGTCCTTCTGCACTGTTGGTGGCTGTAGCTCCTGTGGCTTCTCTGCTGAGTGATCTCTGTCTCTCACCTTGCAACCTTCCTTGGACAGTGCGTATTCCTCCCGTCTCCAGACTTCTGTGATTTCCATGACACCTTTGGCTTTACACTCAGGGCCTCACACACTGCCTGGCCAGGAGTGCGCCCTGCCTGGTCTCCAGGGACTTCTTCAGTAATCTGGGAGGAAGCCTTCTTGACCACACAATACATGCACTGCATATACCTGAAGCCGGAACTACATGTGTGATCCCAAGGTCTGCAGTTAGCTGGCACAGTGGCCTGCCTTCCTTCAGGGCTATGGCCGTCAAGAGCCTCTGAACTGATCCTAAGAAACAGCTCGGCGAGGCTGCTGCCCTGTGGCACGTGCTCCTCTGGGGCTGTCTTCTCAGCGGGAAGCCTTTCCCTTAGGCAGTTTTGAGCTGCCAGCGGAGGAGGCCTGCTGCTACTTCAGTTGCCCTCGGCCAGCTGTGCTACTCTCCTGTTTCTTCTCGGCGGTGAAGATCTCCTCTGCTCTGCCTTTCCAGCGGGCAGTTTTTCCAGAGCTTCCTTCTGGCCAAACCCAAAATGGTTTGAAGCATTCTGCTGGGCTCCTTGTTCTCGATTCTCAACAGAAATCCGGCTGAAAGCCCCCAACATCTGCAACGCTACTGCCTCAGCATCAGACTGGCTTGTAGTGTCTTAGTGAGGCGTGATGGTGTAAACCCATAATCCCATCACTCAGAAAGCTGAGGTAAAAGTATTCTGTGTGTAAGGGTGGGCTGTACTACATAGTGAGCTCCAGGCCAACCTGATCTTTATAATGAGACACTGTCTCACATTTACTCACAAACCAAACCAAAACAACAATTTTTTTTCTGCCAGATTAATTAGTCCACCCCTTAGGCCAGGCATGGTGGCACACACCTGTAACCTCAGCACTTGGGAGGTTGAGAGAGAAGGATTGGTGTGAGCTCGAGACCAGCCTGGGCTACAAATATGAGCTCAAGGTCAACCTGAACTACATAGTGAGACTTTGCCTCAAAAAGACCAAAAAAAAAAAAAAAAAAAAAAAAAAAGTCCACCCTTTTAATCTGAGCCTTGGGCAAAATGTCTAGATATGAGTAAAATGCAGAGACACTTTCTGCCAAGCCATAACACAATAACACACAATGCCTTGCGCCCAAAGCCAGTGCGTTCTTCTCCAAGTGGAGAGGCCCCCTGGGCCTTGTCTGCACTGACTTTTTGGTCTTCTTAGCTCTGACTGGAACCTCTCACCCAGCAGGCCCTAAAAGCAACACAGGTTGAGGCCAGCACGAGCTACATAGTAGGAATTAGTTTCCGAAAACAAATCTCAAAATTTAAAATTATTTTTCCCTAGTTCTATGAAGAGTTTTATTGTTATTTTGACTGATGTTGCAATAAATCTGAGTATAATTATTTGGCAATATGGCCATTTTCATGATGTTGGTATTATTTATCCATGAATGGGATATGTTTCTCCATTTTTTAATGTTATCTTCATCTTCTTTTTTCAGAGTGTCATAGTTGATCCTCTCTCATTGCTGGGAAAACACTGGACAGCCAAAGTGAAGGAAGGAAAGATTTATTTAGCTCACAGTAACTGGATGTTTCAGTCCATACTCAGTGGTATCCAAGGCAGACTGGCACATGGCAGAGGGCAGCAGTTCATGGCAGCAGAAGGCGGAAACAATAGCAAGAGAGGCAACAGAGAGAGAGTCTGTCTCTCTGTCTCTCTTATATTACATTCAGGCTCTCTGACTCAGGATAGCCACCTCAGACAGCACCCATAATCCCAGCAGTACTCACACCCATAATTTCATCCTTGGATCACCTATAATCCCAGTGAGCTAATCTCATGAATAATCTCAAACTGTAGAAGTCCCCTCCCATGGCTACATGAGGCTTTGGGGAGACAACTAGACACAAACCGTAACCCAGAGTACTACCATTTTTGCTATACTGGTGCTATAGCCTATATCTGGATTTTCCCCAAGGCCTCCTATTGTCAGAGGCATCTGGGTGTAAAGTGTGGGAGGCTGGGATTAAGGGTGTGTTGCTAGGATTAAGGGTGTGTGCTTACTGAATGGGTTTAGCTCAAGTCCAGGAGTGGATTAGGGAAGATCCTCCCTTGGCCTCAGTGCTGTCCGCCCTAAGGGTGAGTATGCTGGGTACAGATATAAGGGACAGAGAGGGCTGTAGAAGCGGTCTGCTGCTGTGACTTCATCGCTTGCTGCTGCCCCTGTCTGCCTTACTTTGCCATGGGCTGACTTCTCTCTGGTGCCTGCTCTGCCATGTCACCCTACCTTGGAGTCAGCTGATTACAGACTGAAAACTTGAAAAGTGTGAACCAAGTAAATTGCTCCTTTAGCTGGGATTCAGGTATTTGATTTTTACAGGAGACATATAACTAAGACATGGAGTCTTCTCCTTTGGATATTTTAATGCTTCAGTTGGGGTCCCCCTCCTCCGCCTTATTGTTTCTTTGGTTTTGAAGCTACTGAAATGAGATTGTTTTCTTGATTCTCTGTCAGTGAGTTCATTGCTGGTACACAAGGAGTCTATTGATTGCTTTTTGGGAGGATATTGTAAGGCGTAGTGGAAGGGGTCTTCATGTGTAGCTTGGGCTGGCCTAGAACTCCCACCAGTCCGCCTGCCTCAGCATCCTGAGTGCTAGAATTATGTCAGGTTAACAGTTTCATTAATTTCTGCCCTAGCCTACAATAACTTTCCTGCAGCAAGTGTCGCATTTGGATTGTTCTTGTTATGATAGAACTTCGATGTGCATCATAACGTTATCTGGTGCCATTTCATTCCTTAATACGTACATTCGTAGTGATGAACTTGCATCTGAGAATGGTTTTTCAAATAGTTCTCTTTTATCATTTCAATTGGTGTAAGGTGCTATGGTTTTTGTTGCCTACGTTAGATTTTAGAACTTAATTAGTCTCTGATGTTAACTTCTCCAGCTTCTGAGTTAAATACTCAATACATTTCTTTTCCTTTTTTTCTTTCCCATTTGTTTTCCAGACTAAAAGCTAACCAGAGTGGAGTACTGGTGGATGAATGACCTGAGGGGAGGGAATATTTTCATTGAATGGGTCAAATTTAAGTTCCCACCTCCCGAATAAACCAAAGCATTTAAAAGAAGGAGAAAACAGAAGTGAAAAGAAAGAAGAACACGTTCACTCCCTGGCATCCCTGTGAGTGTGGACGCAGCTGTCAACGTGGCGACCGCCTCCGCTGTTCCTTCCATTGCAAGGATGGAGCCTGACAACCTCGGTACTCAAAGCCACAGCTACTTGGTCAGGACCTTCCGGCCCACCATGGAGGAGTTCACAGATTTCAACAAATACATTGCCTACATGGAATCCCAGGGTGCACACAGAGCCGGCCTCGCCAAGGTCATT
>PVKN010023666.1:0-14711 GCA_004027915.1 Capromys pilorides
ACATTTTTTTTCATATATATATATGTATGTGTGTGTGTATAAAAGACAAGAAGAAAGAAGTAATATAAACTCAATGGAAAATGGAAATATACTTTTTAAAGTTTCTAATATTAGGAGAAAATATACCATGTGTTATAAGTAGATTGTAAGTCAAAGATATAGTATAAATCATAAAACAAAAATTAAAATTAAACAGAACTTCAGAAAACTAATTATTAATTAAAAATTAAACATTTCAAAACAATTCAGAAATTAAAATTAAATCATGAGTCCAACCGTTGGGAGCCGCAGGAAGCCAGGAAATTGATCAAGTGTGTGTAGGTGGGACTGGGCCTCCGTGTCTACGGTTCTGGAAACTACTTTTCCCATCATTAACACAATCAAAATTTTGTTAAGCTTTTCTCAAGCCTCTTTCTCTCTTTGTGCTTTGTCACCTCTCTGGCTCTAGTGAGCCCAAGTTTTATACCTAGTGCGCCAGCACCTATACATAACTGTGTGGGCTATTGCTGGCACTAACCACTCCCAACTAAGAGGCCAGAATGTTGTGTATCGTATGTATGAATCTGTGATCAATTCAGAATGCTCGCATAGTATTTGAATAGATTAATATACACAAAAATATCAACTAAGAAAAAGTTTTCATGATAGTAAAGAATTACTAAGACTAAAACATAACATAAACACTGGAATGGCAAATATATGACCAGCACTTGTAACAGTTTGGGGATAGGATATCACACTAAGTACTAATATGTCCTAGACATGAACAGTGTCCATGATGCTTACTGGTGGCCAGGTGTCACTTATGGGACTGAGCTACTGCTTATTTCCTTGATATCCACACTGTAGACCCGGATGGAATCATGACCTATAGGGTGCAGGATAAGTCCATTTGTAGAGTATGCTGATGGAAATATTTTGCTGCTGTATATAAAAGAATAATTGAAAAACTGCTGTTGCCTACCTCTTTTTCTCCTGTTTGTTTGGCCTACTTGGTGGGCTCTTTCCATTCTCATTCATAGAGTTGTGATCATTTTAATCCCTCTCTAGGATACCTTTTAGTAGTCTGTGTAGGGAAATTCTTTAGTTGTTCTTTGTCATGGAAATAATTCACTTCTCTATTATACTTGAAAGAGAGTTTTGCAGAGTATATCAGTCTGGGTTGGAATTTGTTTTCTTACAAGACTTGTAGTACTTTGCTCCATGCTCTTCTTTTTTAATTAATTAATTAATTAATTAATTTTCCCATGCTCTTCTTGACTTGATGGCTTGTAAAGAGAAATCTGCCGTTATTCTGATGGGTTTTCCTTTAAATGTAATGTTTCTTTTCTCTAATGGCTTTTAGTATACTGCTCCTGTGCTGAATTTCTGGAATCTTAATAATTATATGTCTGGGTGTGGTTTTAATTGGGTTGATGTTACTTGGAGTTCTGTATGCTTCAGTTACTTGAATGTCAGATTGTTTCCCCATATTTGGGAAGTCTTCTGCTATTACTTCTGCCCATATTGTTTTTCTATCATTTGTTTTGACTTCTCATTGATGCCTATTAGTCTCACATGGTTCATCTTTGCATTGTCTTGCAGGTGTTGAATTATTTTTTCCTACATTCTAGTTGTTTTTAAGAGATCTTTTCTTGACTTTACTAGCTGCAACAGTGTCTTCAAGGTCTGAAAGTGTATTTTCACTTTCATTCAAATGGTTTTGCCAGTTTGTGATTGAGGTTTTAATTTCCTATACAACACTTTGAATCTGCTTCATGCATTCTATTTCTTTACTATATTGTTCATTCAAGGATTCCATTATTTTTCTGTTCTCTATTTTTTTAATCAGTGTCTTCTTTAGAAGCACTTAGTACTTCTTCGTTATAGTTATCATTTCTTTTTTAATTTCAGAAATGATTTCTGATCTGATTTCCTCTATACCTTTCTGCAGTTGTTTCTTTACTTCAGACACTATTATTTCAGAGATTTCAAGTGTGTGATTTCCAATTTCTTCTATGCTATTGTCTCCTGTGTTTGTTCTGGGTGGGATCAGGGCCTGAGAGTGCACTTTGCTCCTTCCCTTTGTCATTTTGTACAGCACTGTCTTTTGACCTTTGGTGCAGAGCTTTGGTGCAGTTATTACCTTAGCACCAGGTCTGCATCTACCAAGTTCAAACTCATCCAGGTGGGTGTGACTTGGGTCTGGCTATTGTACTTCACTTCTTCCTGCTGCAGCCCTTGGAGGTGAATCTGCTGTGCCACTCTGGGAAGATGTTCTGCTCCTGGATCAGCTGGGTGGGTCTTGCCTCTAGCTTCTCTGCAAGGAGTTCTGCCACAGGGTTCCACACTAAGCCTGTCTGATGGATGAAGTACCATTCACATGCCGGGCTTGGGTGCTGAGTTGAATGAGTTTCCAGCAGTTCCGTGAAGCCCTATTGTTTTACAGTTTAAAAAACCTTAAATGTATGTACTATGTGGGCTGGAACTTTGACTCTTGCCAGAATGATGAACAACAGTGCCACCTAGGGGCAATAAGGACTCATTGCATGATCTGTTTATTTCATTGACAATGTGTAACACAAAATCAGCTGCCTATGTAAGCGTTAAATAATTATTTTCATTAAAGTTCACTAGAGTAGGACAGAACACCAATGAAACCAAGAAATTCATGAATATCACTAGTTGTCAACTAACTTCCCAACGCTTGGAAACTTCTTTGCCTCTGAGGCTGTACTTTGGGAATTGAAGACACCTCTGTATTGGTCCTTAGATTCATTTAACCCAACCTTTGTGGACAGTGTGTTGCATTAACCATGCTTTTTTTTTTTTGCCTGTATTTGAATAACGAAACAGCTGGGGCCTTTCTAATCTTGGAGGAAGTGGCTTCCTAGGGGCCACTGTTTCCACTGATTCCCAAAGCTTCATCAAAGTTTGCCTGCCTGCAAGGCTAATGTATTAGCACCCAAATCCACCTCTGATGAACACTTGATTGAATGCCTTGAGATCAGCTGTTTGGGGATGATGCGGTTGAACCAGATGCTCAGCCCTACTGGCCTCTGGAGTGGGCCTCTACCATTTGGTTCATCGTTCTAGGAAACTCAGAAGCCAAGAGGTGCTATCGAGTGACTCCTGGCAGCAAGACACAAAGAAGTTACTTTAGAAAAAGTGTCAGTGTCATTGTCCCCTACAGTGCTGCTCCAAGGGCCTCCTCTCGGATGCCAGCCTCTTCCACCTTCCCCACGTCCTTTCTCTGCCCCCGAGTCTCAGGGCTTTCCAGCCTCCCAGGTCTGCCTTGCTCTCTGCACCACGGTTTCCTCCCAGACTTATTCCTCACGCAGCCCAGCCTCGAGGCTGACGGTCCGACCCCTCTCTAGGCAGCACCCTGCAGTCACTTGAGTCTTCCTCCTCACTGATGTTCAGCAGCCACAGGCAACTCAGGTGCCACATGCAACTTCTTTGGGAAGTCGGTGCCTGCGGATGGCATCCGTTCGTGGCACGTTTCCCAGGCAACGTGCAGGTCCTTGTTCGACACCTTCGTGTAGGTCCTTGTTTAACCCCTTCACATTCTGTTCTCAGTGACAGTTCTTCTCCTGTGCTGCCTCCACCCCTTGGTAGCCTGCCCCTCTTCTTTGTGTAAGTTGAGGCTGTCGGGCATGCTCTTCTGTCCCTACTAACTCCCGATTTCCAAACACAAGGAGAATCCAATTATTAACTCAACTGAGTCCGTCTTGCCTCTCTCTGACTTGTCCTTTTCTGAAACGCTCTTTCTTTCCCTCAGATTACCTGAGATTCCAGGATCTTGGTCTGAAAGATAAAAATCCTTTAAGCCAAATGGGATTGGCTCCCACACAGTGGCAGTTTCTTTGAGACCACTAAGACCCCGTGTGACGGGCCAGTCCCAGGATAGTGATCAACCAGCTACATCTAACTGGGATCACCAACAACATTGGGCCCCTCAGCTCTGGCCTTTGTCCCCCCATCTAAAGACATCCCAAATGCAGCCCTCAGGCCTATCTTCCCCATACAGCCACACTGAAATTGAATTCCTTTTCTGTTCATCATCAGCTTCTCCGCCTGTTGTTCTGTGACATAAGTGGCTGAACCTAACCCATTGGTGCCCCTAGAAGACCATTTCCACTCTGGGACTCCAATAAAAACAGTCACCTTCTATATTCATTTTTACTTTTTTCCCACATCTTACAGGATGTAGTTTGTGTTTTTGACCTTCCTTTCTAATAGACCTTGATGACTTCTATAGGTATTTTATTTTCACTAGGAAATATTTCAAATATGCAGAAAGTAGAAAATTATATCTCATTTTCATCCATATTTCGTGTCTTATACATAAATGGGTTCATGAATACATGATAAATCTTTATGGGTTTGAAAATATAGATACATAATATTAAACTGAAAGTATCCTTTTTTTTAATTTTGAGGCAAAGGTTTCACTGTGCAGCCCAGCCTGGCCTTAAACTCACAGTGATCCTCCTGCCTCAGCCTCCTGAATGCTGGGAATACAAGGCTTATGCCACCATGCCCAGTTTAAGCTGTAAGTATCTTTTGCCTACTTTTCCCCCAACTAAATATTGGGCTTTGAGATGGATCTTTCAAAATTTCTAGTCTGTGGATCTGTTTTCCTTTGCAGCAGTTCATGCTTGAGTTTTCTTGCCTTCCCTATCCACCTTTACCTCATGGTTGGCCATCTGATTCCCACCTTTCATAAGCATCCTATCTCTTTCACTTTTAATTAATCATATCATGTATCCACCCAGTCTTCCATTAATGGGCTTTGAGGTTGTCGCCAGATTTTCACAGTATGAAAAATCTTTCATGGGTCATGGAGATAGCTCAGCAGCATAGTGAAAGGACCCATGTTTGATCCCCGGTACCACATGCTGTGCTGGCCCTGGAGCCCCAGACACACAATGCTGGCCTAGAAACCAGATATGGTGGCACACACCTGTCATCCCAGAGCTGAGGAGGCTGAGACAGGGGGATCACTACAAGTCCAAGCTATGCTGTGAGACCCTGTGCCAAATGAATAAACAAAAAAATTTAAAAATCTTTCATGTAGGTACAGTGAAAAATTTTAATCTATGAAGTTGCTCACCTTTATGAATGTGCTGTTCAAAATGCCTGTCCCAGTGTATACTTCTAGCAGCTCAACACGGATCTCCACTGTACACACCCTTGCCAATGTTGGCCAATCTTAGGAGAACAAGGTTTTAGTGGTTTTGCTTCTTTTTCATTCTTATGAGTGTAAAAGGGTCTGTTATTTTAATGTTTATTTCTTTAATTACCAAAGATTTCCTCCTCTGTGAGCAGAGTTCACAGCCTGAGAATGCTGTCCTGTGTAAGCTCTGCCCACAGGTTTGGCCCTTGCTGGCCCCAGGGAGTGGGGATGTGGGAAGGGTTCTCACGATTCTAGAACGGGTTAGGGTAGTTTGCTGTCTTGTTTTCATTTCAATCACCTCTTTTTTTTCCAGCTTGCATAGGGTCTATTTTCATTACAGATTGATTTTGCATTGTGCTAAAACACAAACAACGAGAAATGTATCCCTTGAACTTGCACGTTTGTGTTACCATCACCACACTCTCCACAATTTTTATCTTGCAAAACTGTAACTCTGTTCCCATTGAATAATCATTTCTCTCATCCCTCAACTCCTGAAAACTATTGTTATACTGTCTGTCTGTCTGTCTGTCTGTCTGTCTGTCTGTCACCTGCTCAGAGCAGAACCTTTCTGCAAACATGCAGTTCTCAGCACACAGCAGGAAGCCACAAAGGGGCCGTGCTGTCCCTGGAACGTAGAACTGAAGGCTGGAAAGGTGAGACCAGGACAGGCCACGTGGCCTCCCAGGCGGGCAGAGCCTGATGCTGTCTACATGCCCGCGCCGTCCCTTCTGACCATCTATGAACCTCAGCCCCTGGCATCGCACCCCCAGACTTCTCAGGACAGTGATTCCCTCTCCAATGCCTATACACTGCGCCTCTCCCTTGGCCAAGGGCTGCCATCCTTTTCTACCTCAGCCCTGTCCACACCCAGATGGAATAGATCAGGATCGCTGATAACGTAAGAGCCTGTTCCAGTCGTCCCTCTCCCCTGCCGCACGCCACCATCACCCTGTGGGTTTGACTAGTTGAGGTTCCTCACATAGAAATAATATTTGTCCTTTTGTGACTAGCTCATTTCACTTAATGTCCTCCAAGCTCTCAGGTTTTAGCATATGTCAAAATTCCCTTCCTTTTTAAATTTGTTTTTTTTTTAATGTTTCTTTATTTGATATAGGGTTTCACTATGCAGCTCAGATTCGTAGCGATCCTCCTGTCTCAGCCTACCCAGCACTTGGAGGATGGGCCTGAACCATCATGCCCAGATTCAGTGGCAGGCACAGTGTGCCTGGGATTCCGGGGCTGGCACATCATGCAGTACTGGGGATTGAACTTGGATCCTTGCGCTTGCCCGGCAGGCACTTAGACTGCCCAGCTATCTACCCAGTCCTTTCTTCCTTTTAAATGTAAAATAGTATTCTGTTGTGTGTACATAGATCCCTTTATCCTTATGAGATTATGCCCTAGTAACTCCTCATAATTGAAACTATCATAATACATTTAATATACCTAACCCACTGAATGTGATAGCTTTGTCTAATTTACCTCCAGCGTTCTAGAATGTATGTGAGCCTCTAGTTGGGGTGAAATTATCAAAATAACCCTCTTTTATAATGAAGCATTGAATATCTCATGTAATTTATTGAATACTCTACCAAAACTGAAAAACAAAATGATTTTTGTTTTTTATTGCTAACCTGGGAAAAGATCAAAATTTAAAATTTGAAGAACAGTTTCTATAAATGCTTATTGCTTTTTTACTACCATAAAACCAAAAACACTCCTCTGAGGTCTACATGTATATTACCTGGATTTCCATAAAAATGCAATGTTAAGATTACTGTTTTTTAACAAAGTAGTCATTTAAAAAATTATATAACAATATATATTATATTATATATTATATTTCTGCCATGTGACTTTCATCTTTTTACTGATTTTGTAAAGAATCTTTTATTTATTTATAGATTTGGTACAGGGTCTCGCTACACAGCTTGGACTCAGTGATCTTCCTGTCTCAGCCTCCCCAGTGCTGGGATTACAGGTGTGTGCCATCACACCCAGACTTGGTGCCTGGCTTGGTGCAGGGCTAGCATGGCATGCGGTACCAGGGATTGAACCTAGGTCCTTGCACTTGCCAGGCACCTTTGCGCTTGCCAGACAGGTGTTAGACCACTGAGCTATCTCCCCAGCCCCCTGACTTTTTTTCTATTTTCTTTCCATCTATAATATTAACAGTATAATTCACACTCACATAATTGCCACACCAAACCTTAAAATTTCAGTGAATTCATAATGCTTTCAAGTCCTTTCTGGATTCTCTGAAATGAATTACTAGATGAGAGAAGGTTAAATGATGATGCAGAAACTTGATCTTCATGGGATGCAGACTCAGCCTAACAGTACGTGACACAGGGTCCTCACTTCATGGACCAGAACTCAGGAACATAGTTCCAGTTAATCGTGGTAAGGCATGAGCACGGTCTAGGTTATGTTCTGGAGAACAAGGACTTAGGGTGGGGCCTATCTATGAAGCTGTCTCCATATCAAGCTTTCCTTTCTACCCACTCAGTTCTTCTTACTATTCTTTAACTGATGATTTCCCTTTAAAAACTGTTTATTCCATTCCTAAACCTCACGATGATTCCAGAGCAATGCAATTCTGATCACCTTGTTCCCACTTGCTGTCTTAGGGAACACGTCACTTCTGTCTTCTCGTGCTTCGTAGATTTTCATTGCTCTCCTTGTTTCTGTAGTTCATCTTTGATTAGAGTTTGCTGCAACCTGCACGGGGAGCAGGATCCTGAGAGATGGTGGTGGGAGATTAAGAGACGAACTCCAGACACAGACTAAAGGAGAACTGGGACTAGGTGGGACCTGGCCTTTCTGATGGACAGGCTGCGACAATGTCCTAACTCCAGTCTTTATTTATACACAGTAGAAGGGGGGCGAGGAGTTCCCGAGGGAGTGAAAAGTGTGGGTCTTGGTGCTTTGCTGAGAGCACTGAAAGTGAAATATTCTCAAAGCTGTCTGTGCTGGGAGGGAGGGACACGATGTGGCGAGGAGCGCCAAGGCCAGATGCCCGCTGGGCCAGCCTTGCTGTGTTCCCAGCGGCTTGTTGCGTGGCTCCCTCTGCAGCTCCATGCTCTCGGCCTGGCCTCACTCTGTCCCCAACAAGTTCACCCACTTGCAGCTCAACCATAGTTCAGGCACTTCCCACATTTCCCTACAATTTCTTTTCTAGCTGTAGTGCCCTGTGTCTTACTCCTTCTTTCTAGGATCTGTTTTCCTTCTTATGGTATAAAACTTTTCCAGTAATTTTTTCTTAAGGGTCTTTGAAATCTAAGCTCTTATTTGCATACATATTGATTTTACCTTCATTCTTAAATGAAATGTGTCTATGTTTTTCATGCAAGATTAATACCCCTTTCCCTCAGCTCAATGAAAATGCCATTCCATTATTTTCCTCCTCTCTTTGCCAGTGAGAAATTTGCCCATGTAAGGAGCATTCCCTTGTAGGCATTCTGTCTTGACAGTGTGTGGCATTTTCTTCAGTATTTATGGTTTCATTTTGGTGTTCAGACATCATATCAATCTTCAACATGATGGCTTAGGTCATGAGGCCATTAATACATTCTGGAAGTTCTCATGTTTTATTGTATTGAATTGAATGTTTTTGCCTTTTTTCAACCATTTTTTTTTCTAACTTCCTTTTCTGGAGAAAATGATTGGGCTTATGTTGGAATTTGTTATCTGTCTGCAATTGTTTCTTTCTTACTTTTTAAATATATCTTTACCTGTTTATGTTGCGTTCTATTGATTTCCACATAGCTATCTTTTTCTCATTAGTCATGACTTTATCTGTATCAAATCCGGCCTGTAATCATGTCTAAAGTTTTGAACGTAATGACTCTTTTATGTGTAGAATTTCTACTTTTAAAAATCTCCTTCCTTTCTTTTTATAGCAGTTGATTATGATTTCTATGTTGTTTTCCTGCTATTCGTTTGACTACATTTTATGGATTATTCAGATCATCATTTTAAATTCTTTGGCGGTGGCGATTTTTTCCAGTGGAAATCGCGTGCCTCTGAATTTGCTTTTCCAGTTTCCCACCTGGGTTGCCAGGTTTCGTGACTACGTGGTGATTTCTTAGCGTCATTTTTCACATGTCCATTTGTGTTCTTCTAGTGTATTCTTATTAACTTTAGACCCACGTCTGCCTAATGTTCTGGGATACACGTTTCAGATTTTCATCAATTATTTTTGCCCAAAAGTTCATGCAAGTTTCTGCCTTCCTTGCTGTTTCTCTAAGCACTGAGCAGAGCTTTCTAATTTCTCTGTTTTGGCCTAGGTGACTCTTCATAAGTCCTTCCTGGAGTCATGAAAGAGCCTTTCAGTTCCACAGTGGCTACAAACCCAGCTTCCTATGCCAAGCTCCAGGCCTCCAGGCCTCCCAGACCACAGTAGCCCAGCTGTGGCCTGTGGCTGTGTCCTTGAATTCTCCCCTGACTTCTGGCAAGTGCTTCCAGGCCACTTCTTCTGGCTTCCAAGCCTGACTGTATAAAATACCTTTTTATAGTTTATTCAGCCTCATGTGTATATGACTCAAGTTAGCTCAGTCTGCCATATTTAAATCAGAATAACTCATTTTTAACTTTTCTTTTCCTCAAACTGTAAATACGTTCCTCTATCTTCCCTCTTAAAAAATAAGTAAATAAACAAACATCACCTCCCCAAATCTTGTGACTTTGTGTTTTTGTTATGGATCCCTAGCTCTCTCTTTTCTACTTTGCAGCTGAGAGGTGAGAAAGTTTGCCTGCAAGCTTCTGGGCCGTTTTGCAGATCTTCTGCCGTCTGGCTTCTGTTCTCACTGTTTTTTAGAAACTACTTTTACACATAGCACAGATAATATTCTAGCATCAAATCCAATGGATACTTTTCAGCTCTTAGTTACAAAATCTCTGCATTTGAAATTTCCATTCCTTTCGTTTTTGAAAACCCCCATTCAATTCTGTTCTGTAATCGCACCTTGTCTGCGCTGTCCTTGCGTTTCTCTGGACCTCCTAGACTCACCTTCCCCTGTGCACTGTCTCGGAAGGGTTACTCTTTGGCTCAGAATGCTTCGTTTTGCATATGATTAATGAAGAATACATGCCACGTTTTGTTGAGGCAGCGTCTCCCTGTGTATCCCAGGCTGGCTGAACTCAGTACACAGTGGTCCCTCACTTACCATGGAGTGATATTCCAGACACCCCCGTGATAAGCGAAAATCAGGGAGGTAGCAGCATTGTATTTATTTTAGTATTTATATATATTTTAAGGTTTTATAAACCTTCCCACACTCTTACAAACCTTTCCCACACTTTTAAAAACATACTTAATGTTCTTAACTATTTTCTAAACTCATAAACCTGTGTAATTTTAACAATGTATACATACTGTATGGTACTCCAAAATCCCGTGATTTAGCAAAAAAATATCTGTGAAAATTTAGATTAATATTTTTTGAAAGCCAGCAAAACAGTGAGTCCACAAAAGTTGAACTGCAAAGTAGCAAGGGACAAGCTGGCCCTAAACTCAGCAATTCTCCTGCCTCAGCCTCCTGAGTGCTAAGGTGTACCATCCCACCTAGCTGATTTAATATTTCCTTTTATATGGACTACCCTGGTCTTTCTGCTCATTTTGCCTCATGGCTTGGCTTAAATGGTAAGCTAGAGCATAACAGAATAACATCCTTGGCTCTGCTTCTCCATCTTTATTCTTAGAGCTGGTTGCATTCAGGGTGACGCATCCTTCTGGGAGCCATCATTCATGCATTTCACCTGGTCTCCAAGAGCAACACCAACAGCGGACCAGCAACACCTGGGAGCAATGGGGTGAGTCCTCCTGTCTTTGGCACAGTATTACTGATGGGGTAGCAGGACATGCGTGGTGCATGTGTGTACACCATATCTGCCAATGCTTTTTTGTCAGTAGTAAGTGACTATAAGCTCCTATATTCTAACGGCTTTGTCGTATTATTCACTTTACTCAGGATTTAGGAAGAGAAGTGGCAACTGAACCTCCTGGTATCCCATTAAGTCTTTCTGGTCACTCACGACTACTGTTGTCGCTGCTGTTACAGTACTGGGGATTGAGCTGGGGTCTTTGCAAATGAGCTACATCGCTGTCCCTTCCTATTTTTTATTTTGATTTAAGGTCCTGATAAGTTGCTAATTGCCTAGGCTGGACTCAAACTTGTAATCATCCTTCCTCAGCCTCCCAGGACGCTGAGTTTATAGAGTGCACCACTATGTCTGGCTCATATTTATCTTTGATGTCACAAAATTCCTGGACTCCCAAGTGTATCCCTAGCTGAACTTTGGATGCTTCAACTTAACATTCTCTGTCTTCAATATTTCCATCCAGGTGTCCAGCAAACTCCTCAAATCCAAGGTGACTGAAAACTCAACCAGCCTTCTCACTCTTATGCCTCAGTGCTCTCTGTTCCATGTCACAGTTAATGGCATTACTGTTCACCCAGGAGGGGAAAGCCACAAGGCCACACCTCCCGGGGCCACGCAGCCAATGCTCAGCGATTGGACACCACTTGCCAGGCACTGTTCTGAGCTCTAGAGGACACAGCAATAACTAAATAGGGAAAAATACTTTGTGGAAATTGCATTATAGGAGAGGGGAAAACAATGAATAAATAAATGTATAATTTATTGGGTGGCAATAAGTATTGGGAGCAAAAAAAGGTGTTGGTGCCAGGGAGGGTTGCAACTCTAAACACAACTCTAAGCACACAGAGAAAATGACATTTGCATAGTCTTGGACACAGTGAGGGGACCATTGTGGGAGCCTCTGGGGGAAGGGTAGGGTGGCCACAGCAGACAACAGGTGCATGGCCGTGAGGGGGGAGCAGACTTGACTTACCCGAGCAGAACAGAGACCATGTGGTTTGGTGGGCTGTGAGGGAGAGTCAGGTACCAGCAGCAGGGAATCTCACAGGACCTTTTGAGTCCCTGTCAGGACTTGGCTTTCCTCAGGGATAAGCATGTTGAGCTTAGGAGTGACATGATATGACTTTGTTGTAAAGAATTCTCCCTAGCTACCATATGCATACAAAAGTAGAAACAGGGACACCGACAGACTACTGTGGTTGTCCAGATCAGATAGATGGCATCGAAGTGCAAAAATAATGTATCAAACTGGCAAAAATGGAGTTCTTGATCTTCCTCTCAAAACCTGCTTCAGCATTGCAACTGATAATAACTTCATTTGTCTGCTTTATCAGGCTAAAGCCTTGGAGTCATTCCTGACTCCTTCCTTTCTCTGGTACCCTACATCCAATCCACGAGTACATTCTGTTTGTTCTGTCTTCAAGATATATACAGAATCTATCATCACTATTTGAGCTGCTGTTGTCCTAAGTCAAGCCATCCCTTCTCTCCCTCTCTCCCTCCCTTCCTTCCTTCCTCCCCCCTCCCCCATCCACGCTGGTCCCAACTCTCCATCCTCTTGCCTCAGCCTCCTGATTGCTGGGTCACAGGCATGTGCTACCACACCCAGCTAGACAATCTGTTCTCATTGATGTCACCACCAACCCATTCACCTTCCCCATTCTCTTTCTCCTACCACTTCTGTGCATCAACCTTATTGATCTTCAGTCACTTCTCCCCTTCCTAAGTACAGTTTTACCAGCTGGCCTTCCTACTTAGACCTGGTTCCCTGAAATTCGTCTTCTACACGTCTCCCGGAGAGAATGAGCTGGAGAAGATACTTGCTCCTGTTACCCCTTAGTCGGCTTCAGGGTTTCTTCTGTTGACACTTTGGAACTCAAGTTATGCCCCTCAAACATCATATTGTTTGAAACACACATTTTCTTCTTCAAACTCCCACAGTGCTTGAAGGATGTACTGAGTGGAATTCATATCAGCCTCCCAACTTCTCTCTTTCCTCCCCATCTACCTGGGCACTCATTATCCTTAAGTCTCAGTGACACAGTTGAATTGCAAATTTTCTGGAACATTCTCTAGAGTCTGTCTCCCTTCACAGCCAGGTTGGCTTCTGGTCTTTGCTTTCGGGTCTCGATACTAACCATCTACACTGTGTCTTTGTATCATTCTACTTCACAATGAACTAATTCAGTTCATCAGACTTGTGAGCTTTGGAGGGTATAAACTCTGGTCCTTAATTTCTGAGTTTCCAAGGCTTGGCAGAGTCCTTGGTGGATGGTAGGTGCTCAGCAATGGTGAGCTGAACTGAGGACTACATCCCTGGGAAAGGACAAGGTCACCGCCCCCCCACCCCAGAGATCAAGCATTTTGTAAACAAGCAAATACGAAAACAAAAGCCAACAAAACTAGGCCCCAGCTAGGAGAAAGATGGGTGCCCAGGAAAAGCAACAGCATGGGTAGATGCCTAGAGGCAGAAGGAAACCAAAGGTGGCAAGCAGTCTCACAGCACGGGGTCTCACAGAGGCAGGGTGAAGAGAAGACTGCAGAGCCCTGGCAGTGCTGAGAGGGGATGGCCAGGCCCGGGGTGGGCAGAGCATGCCAGCGCAGACTTCCTGGTCCCACCTGCAACAGGCTGGAAAGTAGCAGGAACGCGTGACTCACTACAACCACACGGCCCACGCCAGAGATCAGCACTGTCCTCAGTCCAAATAGCTGTCAACGGCTGGAAGCCTTGAATAACGTTCTGGTGTTTTAGACACAAAAGCTTTATTTCCAGTAATTTATCCTATGGCCTATCTAGCCGGGTAGGTCCAGATATACCCATAAATGCTTACTCACCATCATTTGATAGCAAAACATTGAGGATCACGGGTCATTTATTTCTTATATTTTTCTTTATATTAAATTTTATAAGAGGCAGTTTAACGTTTATAAGAATGAATGAAGACTAAGGTAACAAAGTCAGGGCCAGGGGAGTGGAGCTCAGCAGCAGAATCCGTGCTTAGCCTGGGCTATGTCCTGGGTTTGATCCCTAGGGCGCATGTGTCATGCACACACGTGCCCGTCACAAAGGACGCAAATACAAAATTATTTAGAAAAATAGCCTCCTCTGTAGCATTTTATTCATATTTTCATCATAAGATCACATTTATAGGAATTAGTTAGGGATAATATTTTTGAGGTTCTTTCCATGTGCTTATCACTTTCCACAGAAGTATTCATTATTATAGGTTCATACAAGAGTGATCTTGTCACCTGCCTAGCGTAGCTCCTGTCAAACAGCCAGGGGTTCTGATAGGAGCTTGGAGAGATGTTTAAGGAGGATGAAACCAGGGCGGCCTACATGTCTGAAAAGGCTCTGGTTCTCTTGTCTGCTCAGCCCTCAGCCTCAGTCTGCGGAGACTGTATTTGCCCAGTTTTGCAGGATTACTCCGTGCATATCCTGAGTACCCAACAGTACTTATTATTAAATGCATGAGTAGTTTTGTTTTTACACTTTTAAAATGAAATTTATAGAATGAGTTAAAATTTTAACTAATAATTTTAAATTTTACTTACAACTGAATCAAAGGTTGAAATTTTTCATGGCCGTTAAGTCTCAGTGGGCAGCCAAATTTTTCCCAGTCGTACCTCACTTTCTAGAAAAAGAAAAGTGTTTTTTAATTATATA
>PVKN010023667.1:0-14599 GCA_004027915.1 Capromys pilorides
GGACTTTAAGATATTCTACCATGCCACTGCCTCAATAAGTCTTCCGACTTGCACACCTCTGCCATGGTATGGATATGTGTTCCGGAAAAGGGTCATATATTATAGGCCAAGTCCTCAGGGTGGTGCTGCTGGGGAACTGAGACCCTTAGATGGTGAGGGCTGGCAGGAAATCATTGGTGGCATGACCTTGAGGAGGATTTTGGGATTCATGCTTTTCTTTCTGTCTCACTCTGCTTCCTGTCCCACCTACACCCACCATGATGTGTGGCCTTTCACAGGCTCAAAACAATGGGGCCACTTGGACTCAAACTTGGACTGGAACCTCCAGAACCACGAGTCAAGATAAACCTTTTTTCTTTATAAGTTAAATAGCCAGAAATAGTTTGTTACAATGATGCAAAGCTGACTACTGCAGCATCCAAACAAGTATGTATTATGAACAACTAACTGACCTGTGGACATAAATGGCTATCTCTGAATTGGCTCTCTCACTTCAACTGGGAGACACTTAGACTTTGTAAATTCATCTTCACTTGTATGGCTTGCAGCCTGCCACTAAGGTCAGGGAAAGAGCGTGAGCCCTCTCTCTCATGGCTTTCACTGCTTCTGAAGTACAGTGATTTTGAATTATACATTATTATTTTGAGCTAAAGGATTCTTGGAGATATTCTTGGTACATGCCATTAAATTATATGGGGGAAACTGAGGCCTAGAGGAACTGCTCAACATGTCCCACGGGCACAATGAAAGCCAAGTCTTTTAATTTACCGTATAGTCTAACACAATAGTTTATGAAATAAATTATTAGCCATAATTAAGGCATGTCTTTTGTGCTAAAGTCTGGGACACAAATACAATAATTACCATTAATTACTAGTTCATCCTTATATAGCAGGAACTCTACCAGACATACATAAATTATATAATTTAGTCCTTTCCTTATCTCATTTTGTAGATCAGGAAGTTGAGGCCTGAAGAGTTTACAGTAATTAATTTACAGTTACCTAGCTGGCTGGTAAGTGACAGAGCCACCGTTCAACCCTTTTGTTTTTAAAACCCAAGCTCTCTTCACTTCCCTTATCACTTCTAATGAGTGCTTTTGTTTAAGCCACCGAGATTGCAGATGAAACTAGCATAAGTTATCGGGAGGACTTACGGGGGAAGAGATTGAGAAGAGGGAAATATGACTTCAGCTGTCATTTATCAAAGCCCCGTGATTTCCTGGCTCTGGCTCCCCTGGCTTGGTGCTAAAGTCTCAGGCTGACTTCACATAGGCTTTGTCCTTATTGACCTCCAGAAAGGGAAAAGGTGAAAGCAAATCATCTATGGAACAAGCCTCTTCATACCTGGGACTCCGGCTGCGTTACCCCCTGAGCAGCCCATCTATAAGGCATGAAACCAGCCCTCCAAGATCATTACTAGAGCTTAGTGTTGTGTAATAAGAGAGGCAAAGCGGTGTTTCTTATGGAAGGAAGAACTGGAGATTGTTGGAGAAAGGAGGAAAGAATGGTTCTTTTACAGGCAACCCAACTCTACCACCTCCCTGTGCATTCCATTTACTTAACCAGTATGCTCAGAGATACAGCACTGGCAGCATAGACCTTGGCAGCCGTGTTGTGGACTGCTTGCTGTAAGGTGGAAAGGGGAGAAGGTTCATGCGTGTCGAACTTAATCAAGTATCTTTAGATTCTCCTCTGCATATTTTGGCTTTAGTCAATGAATAGATGCTACCCTATCCAGGGAGGGCCTTCCCCAAATGACTGACTCTCCACTCTCCAGGGAGAAAGTGAAGACACTGATAGGAACCCAGCCCTCATCTTTATAACCCAGATTTGAGACTTGCCTTGTCTGTCCAGCTCCAGACATCTTCCACTTCCCTGTGACAGCATCCTCACAACACATGACATGACTGTTTGCATGTCTAGCTTCTCCACTAAGTCCATTTGAGGGAAGGACTATTTCTTATCCAGCCTTGACCCTCAGCCTGGAGAAGCAGCACATGCCCAGTAAGAGGACAACTGCCACAGAGGGATCAGTGCCAGGCCTGGCAAGAGGGCTGCCCATGGGATGCTGTGCTGGTCACTTACTTCCTCTCATTGCCCCTTCCACTAGTGGGGCCCAATAACAATAGCAACCTCACAACATTGTCTACAAAGTGTGTTGTGTAATGTAAAATAACATTATTGTCTTTCCATATTTGTTTACTTCTTCCCCTCACCCCAAGTTTATTTTTGTATTTTTAGGGAAGGGTCTACAGGCTGTTCAGGGTCTCACTACTAGATCAGAACTCATAGTGATCCACCTGTTTACAGCCTCCCAAGAGCTGCTATTACACATGTGCACCATCACGCCCAGCCTCAGTTGCCAGCTCAGTGTGCCGTGGGGCCGGAGCCAGCATGCATATTTGTTTACTTCTAAGATGCCTAGTGCTGAAACTGAGGTCCATGCTAAAATATGTGCACAAGAGCTCATCATAATTTAATTAGTAGTAGTTTTTTTTTTTTTGTCTGTCCTGAAAGGACAAAAAATGATATATCTTTCAACCTAAAGTATCTGGTATTCAACGAAATATACTATAGAAATCCAGTATTCTGCCTCTGACAAATGCCCCAAGATTGTACTAAGTGCTCTGTTTCTCAGCCCCAATAGATTCCTGTATAGCCTTCCTAGCATCCTAGACCTCTTCATTACCTACCTACCTAACTGACCTGGATACAAATGTCTGCCTCCATTTGCAATATTTGAATTAAAAGGCTGTGGACAAGCTTTCTTGGAGATCACTTGTATTTTGATCTCCACACGCACTAGTTACTCTACTGTATTTAGTATAACGTTTACTTTTATTATCTCTACCTTTCATTCTCATCTGTTAGCACTACCCTCTCCCATAAGCTTTGAGAATGGAAAGGATCTTGTGGGGTTTTGGAAAGAATAGTTTCAGCTCTGGATCGATGTCATCACTAATTAGTGACACGTCTAGTCTGCCTGTCACCTGCAAAATGGGGGTGCTAATATTTTCCACACAGTTACAAAGGATGCAGTGAGATCGTGGAGGGGGAGGGGTGCCTCGCATTGATGCGTCCTGGACTCCGATGAACAGGCAGATCTCTGTTTCCCTCCCTAGTTCTGCCAATCATGGCCAGCGTCCAAAGACAATACTTCAGAAGAAGAGATATCTTTTAAGGTACGCTTGATTACTTCCTACGTCCATCTGCATGATGGCTGCGGTGATTTCTGTCCTCCTAACGTCTATGCAGGGTGGGAAACAAAGCAGCCTATTGTTCCACTTGCCTGCACCCAGTCTCTAGCAAGGAGGTGAACCATGGCTTTAAATGTCAGTGCCCCCCAACTTTGCCTCGTCTTGCAGGAATGGCCGCTTTCGCCAGGGCCTGCAGAGGGGCTTATCTTGATGTTTTCAAGACGGTGCAAGCTTAAACTTGAGACTGAGCTTCTTCAAATGTTTCTTACCAGAGATGAACTCCTTTTTGTGTTTGCTTTGAGGTAATAATCATTTATTTGTAATTTTCTTCCTCTTTTAAATTTTGTGCTTCCCCCTATGTTGTGCATTAGTAAAGTTATCTTTGTTTTTTTTATTTGGTTTTAGACAAGTTGTGAGGTGTGTGAGGTAGACACTGGGCACTACTAGATAGTTAGCACCTGCTTGTGCTTAATTTACAGTTGTCAGTTTTTATAGGCATCTCACTTGAGATCAGGTACCAGAGATCACAGGATCAGAACTGGACCTAGGTCCCAATTTCAAAACCCCAAATTCCTTACAGATTCCAAATGTTTGTGACTTTTCAAATTTGTATTTTGGTTGAATATTTAAAAAAAAGGGAGCTCCAGGTCTAATGGTGCATGCCTGTAATCCTAGTATTCTAGGAGGCTGAGGCAGGAGGGTTGCAAGTTCAAGCCCAGCCTGGGCAGCTCAGTGACTTAGAGGCAATCTGTCTCTAACTAACTAGGTCTGGGGGTGTACCCAAGTGGGAAGACCCTGGGCTCAATCTTCAATACAAAAGAAGGATGAGAAGTTTGAGCAGGCAGTTGGCGTTATATTTTTGCTCTCGTAAACCAGAGTTCATCTCTCCTTTCTGTCATCACTTTATGTTTTATTTCTGAAAACGAACTTGCCAGTGGGTTATTTTCCTTTACATCTTTCTGGAATTATTCCAGATTCTTATGGAATTACAGAATAAGTGTCCGCTTAAAGGCATTCCATGAACCAGACAGCCTAGGAAGAGGCGTAGAGGATAAATTACACGAATGGGTTAGTACAAAGCTGCTAATACAAGCTATAACAAGGGTAAAAAGCAAAGCATATAATTTGCTGGCAAGGTTATTTAGTTTCAGCTGTCAAGAAGGAAATTTCTCTAAATTGCAACAGGAAGAAAGATTTAGCTAAAGAGAAAAACAAAAAAAGCTTTCCAGTTCTGAGAATTGACTTGTATGAATGCCTAAGAATTTCCTTTTGGTTTGTGAGTATCTGGGCAGTATTCAAACATTCTATGCCGCTTCGATGGTATCTGCCCATTAGTGCATGAGCTACAATTCTTACAGTATAAGTTTGTTTCATTGCGCAGCATGTGTGTTTTCTATGTTGTTTTACTACCTCTGCTTCTCATTTTTACTTTAGATACTTTTCTAATCAGTAAGGACAATTTTTGTATGGAAAGTCTCTGTATGAGAAAGGAAGGAAATTGGTCTGTGAGTTTAATGGACTCGTAGCTTCACAAATGCAGAAAATATTTCCAGCAAAAGCCTGTTTCAGTTTAAATGACTGGAGAACGCGCACACAAAAAAGAAACTTCTAGGATACACTTTGGTGAACAAAAAGTGAGGCATAAAAAAATAATACATCTGGAGAAAAGCGGGGAGTGTTTATTAAAAGTTAGGCACACGCTTAATTAAAGTGAAAGTTATTTCTAAGGCTACAGCACGCTGCTTTTGGGAAAGTGGCTTGAAAAAATCAGAACTCCGCTCGTATTTCATCTATCCTCTTGTCACTTATCTACTCTTCTTAGATGAAGCAAAATGGTATTTTCCTGGGGCAGAGAAACCTTGGGTGTCGACTGCAGCAGAAAGGCGGAGACAGCAGGCTTTCTGGTCGACCTCCAGGGGTCTGGGCCGCTAGGGGAACCGGGTTTCCGGCGAGGTCGGCGCGGGGAGCGTCTCCCGCAGGCTCCGGGTTTTAGGGCGACCCTGTCCGCTTGCCAGTCCGTCCGGACAGGAGGACGAGGCGCTGGCGTTAGAGAGCGGCAGAGAGCGGCCTAGCGAGCACCTGCTGCTTCGCGCTCCTAGGCGGCGGGGGCGGGCGCCGGGGCCACCTGGGCAGGGGCGCGGCGGGGACTGCGCGGCGGGGGAGGGCGGGCGCGAAGGGCGGCGCGGGGGGCGGCGCGGGCCGGGCAGGTCCTGGGCAGCAGGGCCGCGGCTTCGCTTCGGGAAAGCGCGGGCCATGTGGCACCTGTGGCTGGCGCTGTGCGCGCTGGCGCGGTTGTGGCCCGGGGTCCTGGCTGGCTGCGCCGAAGCCGGGCGCTGCTGCCCCGGCCGGGACCCAGCCTGCTTCGTCCGCGGTTGGAGGCTAGACCGGGTCTACGGGACGTGCTTCTGCGACGAAGCCTGTCGCCTCACCGGGGACTGCTGCTTCGACTACGCCAGGGCGTGTCCAGGTGGGTGGCCAGGCCTGCTGGGGCACCAGCTGGCCTAGGGCAGGCAGGGCGTGGTACCAAAGACTTCAGCCCCGGAAACAGGTGTCCCCAGCCCCTTCTGTTGTGGGCTACCTGGTCCTTCTGTCAGGAAAAGCCGCGTCTTTCAGAAACACCTAGCTTGATCCACCCTGGAGTCGCCATCCGGATAGCGTCAACATTAATCGTTGACCCTGGCTGCCAGCGTCCCCTTTCCACTAGAATCCAGGCAGAGGAGCTGAAGGCCGACGCTCTCTGGAAGGGTGTGAGTCGCCTCGGAGGGGGTTGGGGGGTACTCCTGCTGGGTAGGGCCCCAGGTACTAGAAGTATGCTTGGGCAGACCTTTGGTGCTCCTTCTGTCAACCCTCTGGATTCTTGAGGCTGCAGAGGGGTGATGAGCGCAGGAAACCGCAATGCCCTTCTGTGATGTCCCGCCCTGTGCCAAGCACAGCCCAGAAGAGGCTTTGTTCTGGAGAAGTTCTTGGGAACTGTTCCTTACCTTTGGACTCCAAATCATAGCACAGCCAGGAGGTGACGTCCCTTTGGAGGTGTTCAAGAGGTTCTTGGCATTCACTTTTATTTCTCTGATATGATCAGGATTTATATCTGGTCCCCCTTCCTTTTTAATCTGATGGTTTCCCTTTAGGGAAATTCACCATCTTTGAATTTTCCAGTTTCTTTCCCTCTGGAGGGTCAATAAATGTTAGCTTAATTGAATTATGAGTTAAACAAAGAAATGGTAAGTATAATACCTAAAGAACCAGGTATGCTTCACAGAAGCCAGCTCTGTAGATCACAGTCCTGCTCCCTGCTAATCATGCTGCTTTCAGAGCAGCACACTGGTTAGGGTTTGGGCTCAAGGATCCCAGTGTGTGGGGTCTTCAGTATCTTCTAGGAAAAGGAGCCCACGGTGCGCCACCCGCTGGAAAGGATGCCCAGGAAGACTGACTGTTCCATCTGCCTCTTGACCGAGTAAGGAGGTCACCAGGCCCTGGCCAGGCCAGTCACACAGGCCTGGAGCTGAAACCATACAGTAGAACAACATTAATGGTTGACCCTGGCTGATAGCTAATGATTTACCTATGAATATTGATGCTCATTTATTCTATTTATTTATTTAATGTATTCGGTACATGGTCTCCCCAGCAGCTTGGACTCATAGTGATCCTCCTGTTTTCGGCCTCCCCAGCGCTGGGATACAGGTGTGTACCACCATGCTGGGACTTGGTACCCAGCTCAGCATGCCCAGGGGGCCAGGCTGGCATGGCATGTGGTGCTGGGAATTGAACCCTGGCCCCTGCACTTGCCTTAGCAGTCATTTGGCCCACTTAGCTATGTCGCTGGCCCTTCATTTTTTTTTTTTTTTTTCCTGTATTCAGGACAGGGTCTACAGGGTCTACAAGGTCTCATTATGTAGATTAGACTCACAGTGATCCACCTGTTTTCAGCCTCCTAAGTGCTGGGATTACAGGCATATGCCACTGTGCCCAGTCTCAATTGCCATTGCAGTGCACTCCAGGGGGCAGGACCAGCTCTCATACCAAGGATCAAATCCCAGCCACTGCACTCATTTATTCTTTTTAACAAGTTTCTTAGCCTTTCCTGCTCTATGGCTACGATATCTTACTGCTGAAGTAAGGTGCTATGGTCAGCTATTTAAAAGATGCAGCACCTTGAGCCAGGTTCCCGCCTCACAGCATCCTAAACTCCAGTTTGTCTTGGTTACCTGGACCATGCGAGGCAAGCCTCTGGCAAGCCTCGCTCTCATGAGGGCTGTACTACTTTTGAAAGATTATTATAGAATTTGTGCAACCCAGGTAATGTGCCGTGTCTGGGTAAACACAGACCAAGATGATGATCAGGCACTCTGTGCTCTGTAGGAGGTCATAGTCAGCCAGGAATACAGGCAAAATGTCATGCAACTTGCTTGGCCACATGGTTCCCATCTCCTGCAATGCCTGCGTGCCAAGACCCCAGCAGATACCTGAAACTACCCATAGGACTAAGTTCTGTGTCTTGTTTCTTCCTGTATGCTTTGCAGTGCTACCACATAGTTCTAGGGTTAACCTCTCATCTATGTTTTATGCCCCAGTGCCTTTTTTGCATCATTATTCTTTCACTTTAAAAAAAATATAAATATTTGAGGGCCGACCAGATAGCTTAGCAGACTAAAGCACCTGCTAAGGCACAGCACAGCGGCCAGGGCTTGATCCGTGGCATGCTCTGCCAGCCCTGCCCCCAGGGCACACTAAGATGGCAGTTGAGACTGGGCATGGTGGCACCTGTAATCCCAGCACTTGGGCAGCTGAAAACAGGAGAATCACTACAAGTCCGATTTACATAGTGAGACCCTATAGACCCTGTAGACCCTGTCGTGAATACAGAAAAAAAAAAAAAAAAAAAAATTGCCCACAAAATACTACTATGCCATGACAGAGGACCAGATAACTGAACTCATTACTGCGTGGCCAATCAGCAAGTAGTTCTATCATATTGATACACCCAACAATGGGATGATCCCTGTCCCAAGTGGGCAAATCAGGACAATGTGCTATGCTGAGAGGTGTGCAATTTAATACTTATAAATCATTCCTGGGATTTTCCATTCAGTGTTTTCAGGCTGTGGTAAGCAAAAACATGGAAAATGAAACTGGAGCTAAAGGGAAGCTGCTACTAATATAGGTGGCCCATGATGTGGTCTGGGTAAAACTGAAAAGACTCCAGGAATTCGAGGAAGACTCCTCAGGGGGAAGGAAGTCATGGGTGAGCTGGACCTGGACAATGAGCAGGAGGTCTCCAGGAGAAGGGGTAGGGTGGGATGCTCTAGGAGAGAAGCCTAAGGTCACTGTCCAACGGTTACCATGGGGATCAGACTGTGTGCTAGACCCTGTGCTAGGCTCTGAGGTTAGAACAGTGAGGAGAACAGAGGGAGGACATGGACCGATCTAGAAAGACTCCAGGATCCAACGGGGATGGGGAAAAGACAGGAGAGTGTAATGAGAGGAACTTGCTGTCTGATGAGGCCTCACAGTGCTGTGATGCACTGATTTGGTTACAAAGAAATCTCTTATTTTTAGTCTAGGAGGTAAAAATAGTAAAACCAAGAGGCAATTCTTTTGGCCTGGGGATTTAGTGAGTGAGTGAGGACAGAGGAGATGAGGTGAGCCTACTATCTTATGAAGAGCTGAGAAAGAAATCCCAGCACGTGCTTACCCAGCAGAGGGGCTCGGAGTGGTGGATGAAGCAGCCGAGGCCAGAAAAGGAAATGCTGTCTGACAGACTTCAGAAAGAACATATTTAGGAGTGGAGCTCAGCTGAGGACCTTGTAGACGTAGACAAAAACAGCTCAGGGCTGAAAAGGTTTCCCCTGTTAAGTTCTCTGTGCCTGAAATTTCTTGTGAAGGGAAGGAAAAAGATAGAGACCATGGAAAGCTGGCCAGGTGGTGAGACTTGCGTTTGTGCCGGCAGAGCTGAGGGGAAAGAGGGAGAGGAAGACCGTGGGGTCCTAGAGGCTGCCCGCTTTGGGCTGGGCCAGGGTGGCTGTGTGGACTGTGGCCTCACAGCCTCACCATCTTGGGCCTGCCTGTCTGCCCCAACCAGACCTGCCCTGGCGGTGGGATACAGGCTAGGCAAATCTTGAAATAAAGGCTTCTATCTTTTCCAGAAAAATTTCCTTCCCAATATTTATTGTTCACTTGTGAGCTTTTCCCTAAATGCCTCAGTTTTGCCCTTCATGGGATAGAGTGGTAGGTTCAGTCTTTGCCCTGCCCCTGCTGGCTTTGGTTCATTCAGCTCATTTACAGAAGGACAGGGATAAAGCCGGCAGCTGGGATTGTCCACTAGGGAATGACCGGAAAGCCTGGGCCCAGACTCAGAAGGCAACTTTTGTGGACACCAGTGAAGATTTTATTTGGTTAAGTATTTATATGATTTTATGACACCATATTAAAATGTATATTAATTTTAAGTCAGATGTATCTTTCATTGTACTCTGACTATGTATATGCCACTCATCCTACCAAAAATTCTGTAAGAAAAGCAGGTCTGTTGCTCAGCCCCCTAAGTATAATTCACAGGTCCAAAATCCAAAAAAATGCTAAGGTTTAAATCATTTTCTTGGGGCTGGTGAGATAGCTCAGCGGTCTGAAGCACCTGCTTAGGCAAATTGAGGCAACCGCAGGGACTGCAGTTCAATCCCCCGCACCATAGGCTGTGCCAGCCCCACCCACAAGGCAGGCTGAGCTGGCCATAAAATGAATAAATAAAGCTTAAAAAAATAAAAAAATCATTTTCTTAACCTTATTTGGTGATAACAATCTCACCTGCCCTAAATTGATAGAATACTATTGATAAGATTTTTTAAAATCCCATGCCATATAATTATATGTTGCCTCAAAAGCAGTAGCATGTTTAGTAAGGGTCTGACCTAGACCCGGGGAGAAGACACGCAACACAAGGTATCTGCCCTGAGTGCCTGAGCCAACCTACATCCACACTTATTTTGGTTTGTTTTGTGGTACAAGGGAGTGGAACCCAGGACTGCTCTCCCACCGAGCTGCATGTCCAGTGCTTTTTACTTTGAGTAAGAGTCTCAGTGAATTGCACCGGGTGTCCCTGAGCCTGTGATCCTGTCACAGACTGCTGAGTAGCTGGGATTGCAGGTGTGTCACCACACCCGGCTATCTTAGCTTTCTACAGATGCCAGAGCTGAGACTTCCCAGGGGCTCCCACAACTCAAGAGCATGTGAACAAGCAATAGAGCTAAGACTTTGAACCCATGCTGTCTGATTCCAAGTGGCCACCAGCCATGCTGTGAGTACCAACTCACGGTTATTATATATTCCCGATGTATCAAGACTCGTAGTATCTCAGTTACTGTTTATACTTATGCTCATTCTGTGTCATAGAATGTCTTCTTTCACAAGGCTGTGTTACTGTGGTTGCTGCCCAAAGCCTTTTGGACTGCTACTACATTCAGTGTGAATGAAAACTGTAACTACATTGGTGGAACTAAGCCTGTGTTACTTCTGCTCCTTCTGCTTTTCTTATCTTGATAAGTACATTTTAGAAGGAATATAGCTGAGAAATGAAATATTGACATTTCTTTTTCTAAGCAGAAAAATCAGGGGATTTTTTTTCTCATGTAAAAATAAAAATATTAGCTGTATACAGTCCCACCTGCCTATAATCCCAGCTACTTGGCAGGCTGAGGCAGGAGGATTGCAAGTTCAAAGCCAGCCTGGACAATGTAGTGAGACCTTGTATCAAAATAAAAAATGAAAAAGCCTGGAGATGTAGCGCAGAGACACAACACTCGTGTGAACCCTGGGGTTTCATCATCAGTGTCATAAACAGAAACAAAAGCCCTGTCATCGAAGCTATAAAACAAATAGTCAAGGAAATCTCTTCTGCAATGAATCATTTCAGAAAAATCTTGTTATGATGACTGGCTGGATGTAACATCAATGAATATACCCAAAGTCCCTCCCTCTCCACCAATAATTAATTGATTAATTTTCCATTGGCTGTGCCTGACCAGGGAAAGGGGGAAGTAAAAGAGAGGGCAGATGAATTCCAGTTACCCTGAGAGAAGTTTTTGGAGGCCTTGATTACCGGATGTGTTACCACATCTCTAATTCACCAACTGGGCTCATAAAGTCTGCGTGCTAAGCCCTAAAGACTGCTCAACAGGTCAGAAGGGACCATGGACAACAACTGATGGAGGAGTAATAATTATCTCAATTAGTGAAAGACAGAAATGGAGTAGCTTCTATAGACCAGTCATCTCTTAGGCTTATGGGGAGCCTGGAAAACAAAGTGGCTAAGATCCGATGACCTCGCTTGTGGAGGGAAGAGGGGCGCTGTACTTGAAAACAGAGGCTCCAAACCTCACGTAGAGAGAGGGTGTCTCAGTGTGTGAGGAGGGAGAAAGCTGAGGCTGGACCTGAGCCAGAGCCCTCTGAAGGGCATTGTTTGGCTCCTTTTTCCTTTGCATTTGCTGAGATCTGAACCCAGGATGTCTGGATCCAAGCTTACATCTCTTAAATGTTGTTTTTCTGTCTAAAAGAAGCAAAACTGTGTGAGATTCTGTGTGTTCTGCAGGGTAGGCCCCAAGTAAACACTGGTGGAGGGATGCGCCATCTTCCCATCTTTGCCTTGGGGAAGCAGGCATCCCACGCAGCACCAGGCCCCTCCCCCTTTTGCTGGCAGGGTGTGGGGGATGAAAGCCAGGCTAAACAGGTACTCTGCGACTAAGCTACACTCCTGGCTTTCTTTGAAATCCTCAGTGGCCATCATGAGTCCACTTAATATTTGTCAAAAAGAAAAACGAAAACCATGCGCAGTCATTGAGGTGCTACCCCTGACTGTGGAGAGCACTGCCATCGGGTGTGTCCACAGTTCCTTGTATAAGTATCATTTTTCGTCCTTCACAACAGAGTATATACTTGCTGGAGATAATTTGGAAAATACAGAAATGTACAATAGAAGACAACAACATACCTAGGAACCTGCTACCTAGAAAAAAATAGCACCACTGTCTTTTTTTATTCACATCTTTTTCCCCTGGGTTTACAGGGTATACTAAGTTCTGTTTGTCATATTCTGTCCCATTTCATTGTCTTGCCAGCACTTCTGGAAGTTGGCTAGTTAATGTCTAAAAGAAAAATCATCAGGAGGCAGAAAATGTGCTTTCTGCAAGAGGAAAGACTACTTGAATGTTAGTTACAGTGGAGCATTTCGTGGGGCAAGTCAGCCTTTGGGCCAGATAGTCACAATTAAGATTCAGAGAAGCTTTGACAAGTTGACATATAGATGATACAGTCAGATGATAGAGGATCGATACACAGAAAAAGAATGGCAGGTGACAGCAGCAGGTGGGAGACAGGTGCTGGGAAATAAAGGTGCTATTCCTCTCTTCTTTCATAGATTGTTCAGAGGCAGCATCTGTAGGTAGGTGGGTGATGCTGTATGCAGAGTTTAGAAAGAACATTTCCATAGAGGCGATCTATGACTGTTTGAAGTTATCAGTGTGAGAAAGCAAGCACTTGGTCGTGGGTGGCCTTAAACTTGTAGGTGGCTAAGAGCCAGGCAGGCTGGGCTAGATTACACATGGGAGTCCTGGAGGGTCTGTGATGAACCAAAGAGGCATTGCTACAAGGAAACAAGAACAGGGCCTCACAGTGGGCAGGAAAGAACTGAAACATTTAGAAAACGAAAGGCTCTTCTCTGGCTAGCAGTTTAATTGTTGCTCTGTGTGCAACAACGGATTTGGCATCATCAAGAAAAATTTTTTTTTAAAAAATTACCCTTTTGTACCTATAGACTGAGAAGGACGTGTCCAGTCCTGCTGGCACAGCTCACTGGGCTCTGGGGGGCCTGCAGGAAGTCAGGTGGTAACTGAGATGGGGAGTAGCCCCAGAAAGGTGGGACTCCAAGCTGGGTCCCCATCCAACACATCTTTGCTGGGAGGGAACAGGAAGATTGTGAGTGACACAGGTAAGAGAGATACAATTTTGTTTTGTTTTGTTTTCACCATAGACTGAAACTTTAAGTGAGGAAAATTAGGATCAAATAAAAAGGAACAGTACTTCATGCCACAGAAAATAAAATTAAAGAGGTTTATTACTTTCAAGATATGGTACTGGCAGGAGATGTAGAAGGATTAACGAGGGTTTGAAAGACTTGTAGGTGCCAAGAAAGACCGGATCTCGCTGTAAACATTAGGCACAGAAAGCAGTGTTCTTTCTAGAACAGCACACATCCTCGGGGGCCGCTGCTGCCAGGAGAGCCCACACGAGCTGGCCTGGGTTGAGAATCTGTGTTTTGGGCTGTCAGAGTTTCAGCTATGTCCAGTCCTCCCGCTCCTGTTCCTTATGGTCAATGCTTTGATAGAGCAGACTAGTATCTGCCTAATGTAGAACGTTATTCAGGGCAGAGGAGTTGCCACATGTCATTTCCTTCATTCATAATTCAACAAATATTTCTAGCACCTACCACAGGACAAAAAAATGAACAGTTATCATGGTCCTTGTCAGCAACAACAATAAACAAAGCAAACAGATAATTAGTAATTGGAAGGCTAGTACAAGGCAAGGAACACCAGGCTCCAAGAGGAAGTGTGTGCATGCAGTGTGTTGTGTGTGTGTGCATGTGTGGAGGGGGTGGGTGATGACCAAGACAAGCAGACCAGAGCAGGACTGGAGAGGAAATGCGCCATCTGAGATCTAAAGGGTGAGCAGTAGCCAGCTGCGCTCAGTGTGGGGGAATGGGAACGTGGAGTACAATGGAAACCTACAAAGGTTCCAGGGTGCAAATGAGCTCATTGTGTTCAAAGCTTAAAGAGGCCAATGTGGTGGGAGATGGAGCAGAGGTGGGTGTGGGTTGGGTGAGCGCAAATGGAGGTTCAGGCAGAGGCCAAGTCACACGGGATCTCACAGGCCATGGCAGGGAGTTTGGAGTTCACCCCAAATGAAATGAAAGAATGTTTCAAAGGAAAAAAAAAAAAACAAAAAAAAAACCTGAAAAACCAAAACCAGTGATTCACCTTTTAAAGTCTTGCCTGGTATTGTACTAGGATATGACTTCATCTCTATTAATCATGTGCAAACATACGCTAGTCCTGTATATAGGATGATGACTGAAATCTACAGCCTCTCTGTTCTTGGCAATCCTCTGGGGCCATGGAAGGGATATCTGATGGCTAGGAGGCTGTTGAGAAAGAAAGACCAGTTGCCAAATCAAGAAGGATCAGATCATTCTTTATACTCTGAATCTATCCCCATCTCACTCTCCGACAGGCTGAGTTAGAGGGGCCCCCAGGCCTATAGTAGGAGCTCAGATGTTCATTTATGTTTCTGTTCTCCACCCCTCACCTTCATGTCTCTCTATGGGACTTCTTGTGTTCAAATAATCATCCC
>PVKN010023668.1:0-14710 GCA_004027915.1 Capromys pilorides
ACATACATTTTGTATTTAAGTCACTCTTCTAAAGAAAAATAATAATAATAATAAAATTTATATGGGTTGGGGATGCAGAAAATGCAAGGTCCTGAGAGTGATTCCTGGTACCACCCAAAATTTATTCATTTATTTATTTTCTTCTTTTGAGTCCTTATATGTCCCCTCTAATTTTAACTCTTCCACAGCCCTATGTTTTAGATGAGGGAACAGAACTCAAATAGTATAGAACTGTGTTGTGTGTGTAAAAGTCTAAGAGGATAGAACTCCTGTTAAATGCTCTTGCCATAAAACTTTTTTTTCCCAAAAATTTAAGAAGGAAAGTCTTGCCCAGTCATACAGACAATAACAGGCAGGACTGGAGCTTGGAACTGTTTGACCTCATAGCCCACCATGGGCTTCAGAGAATGCAAGCAGGTGCTTTCTGAACTGGAGACTAGCAAGCAAACTTGCCCTTGGAGAGCCCTGAAGTTGGGAAACTCTGAAAGACAGTCTGACTTCACCTCTCCCCAGCCAAGGGAGCCCTGAGCATGTCACTGCCCTCCCTGAGCCTCGGTTTCCCCACTGGATAGTGAAAGGTGGTAAAAAAGCTCTAGGGTCTCTGCTATTAGGAGATGCGCTAAATGCAGGTAGAAGGACCAGCCTCAAAGGATGAGAATCTTGCCTGAAGCAAACGGTGGAAGGACATGAAGAAAATCATGCTCTTGATGATAAAATATCCAAGTCAGGGTGTCCAGCCCTCTGGGAACTCTCTGGAGTGTCCAAGCCCACCTGCACACTCTCTCAAACTGGCCCCATAACCTGGCCTTGCTCTTAGCAGACTCCGCATTCCATTTCCACGTTCTGAAGAATAAACTTTGTATGTGTCACAGTCCTTTGACAAAGAGATGGGATGTAAGAAAGGAAGGGAAAAGGGACAAAAAGGAAAGAAGGGAGGGAGGGGGAGGAAGGTCTCTAGACACCATTATTCTACTATTCTCCTGGGAGATGGGCTTTGAAGCAGCTAAGGTTAATGAGGACGGGTGGTATTCATCTTTCTGCATCTCATTAATTTTTGAAAAACATTTCACATTGTTCTTTTCTTTTTCTTTTTTTAGGGAAGGGTCTACAGGATGTTCATGGTCTCACTACTAGATTGGATCTTGGTGATCTGCCTGCTTGCAGCCTCGGCATGCCCCAGGGGGCAGGGCCAGGGCCAGCACTGTAGGCAGGTCTGAGGATTGATTGACAGGTCCGAGGATTGATTGAACTCCGGCCCTGCTTGCATGAGCTTTAATCTGCTGAGCTATTTAGCCGGCTCCTTTTTAACACATTTTCAGTGGAGTCCTTGATTCACAAAACCACCCCTAAAGGCTCCCAAACACAATCACAATCTGGCAAGGAGGCAGAAAAGATGCTACCTAACTCTCCGAGAAATACATCTGGACTGTATGGATGTCTCCTGGGAAGGAAAACAGTCCTGGAAATGCCTCAGTGCATCCTTTTCCCTCTTTCCTGATGCTCTAGGTTCTATCTCTGCTAGGCTGTGCAGCACACAGACCCCAGGAGATTGGGGGTGAGGGTAGGGGCAATTCCCTCAGCAGAAAACAGCATTAAAGTTTCAAAGGTCTGGGCTTTAACACAACACTATAGACAGAAATGACAGGTGGTGCTGAGGAAGTGTGAATGGGGTTGCTTGCAGTTGATGAAACTGTTTTGTCCTCTACTATTATGGTGACTATAAAAATACGCCCCTGTTGGAATTCACAGAACTATACACCAAGTGAAAAGGTCTCCTTTGCTATTTTAATGTGTGCATGTGTGTAGAGCCCGGGTTTAGGAACTTTAAAACTCAGGCATGGGAGGCATTAAGAGGTGCAGTCATGTCAGGGTGAGAAGCCAGGGTTGGGTCCCAAGATGAGAGCTCTTCCGGTAAGATGAGTGAGCTACGGAGTCCTGAGACAGAGAAGAGAACACAACCGTGATGGTTCTGGAAAGCCCAGCTCCCTTTTCCACCCCCAAGCACCCCAACATAGGCCAAGGGGCTCCAAAAACCCAACACAACTACAGGATGGAGGACAGAGGGTGGGTGCCTATGCCAGCTCCCCTCCCAGAGATGTGACAGGTGGCCCTGGGAAGAGAGAGAGAAGCAGAGAGTACAGGTGGATCCAAGCAGATGGGCGTGCACAACCCCCCACCATCCTGCCCAAGATCAAGGGTCTGAGGAGTACAGAATGATTCTGGATCAAAGCCAGGAGAGGGAATGCGACGTGCGCAGAAGCCTCTCAGGCAGGAGAGATGGGGTCCCCACAGTCTGGGGCCAGATGGCACTCCGCCTTTCCAGTCAAAAGCAAGATAAGGCAGCTTCCTGGGGGAGCCTTGGCATAAATGAATCCCTGCATAGAAATAAAACCCCAAGAGATGAGAAAATTCCCACTGCTGAGTAAAATAGCATTTGGAATGGTAACTAGATGGTCGGTACCTTAGAAAAATGTGTGGGCTCCAGGCTTATGAAGGGAAACTTCTAGGAATAGGAGTAACTTGCCTGAGGTCCCAGGATTTGAACAAGTGCCTGGGACATCCTGTTTTCTGCCATAGCACCCAGCCTCCTGGCTTTGAAGCAGAGGAGGAAAACTTTTCCTTACTTATAAACATGGCTCAGTTCTCGACCTTATCTGCTTCTGTTTCCCCACAAGGGTAGCAGCAGCCTGACCAGATCCACAAGAGCTATACAAAGATGGAAGAGGGAGAAACCACTTAGAGGGTGACTGACTCACACAAGCTATGAAAAAATCCAGAATTTTCTAGAAGTGGTAATCAAGTTCAAAGATACTGTCCCAGCCCCTGGATGTCCATAGGCTATAGAGCAGGGCTAGGAAGGCTGAGAGAAGTTGTGGCATGAGGGGAAGGCAGAGGGGTTCACTGATCCCAAGGAGGCAGGTAGCCATGGCATAGGGACTGAGTGGACTCCAGAACTCACTTGCCACTGGGGTGGTCTCATATGTTCTACGAAGCACAATACCAACCATTCCTGATAAAGGTTACCTATGGAAAACATTGGACACACAGCAGATCCTTAAGAAAAGTGTGTTTCTTTCTTCTCTCACCGTTTTTATTTCTAAGGTGGCAGGTTCTGCAAGGCAAGAACTGCTCTCTCAGGTTCAGGACTTTGACCACTCCCATGCCTCAGTTTCTCCATCTGTAAAGCAGTCCCAGGAGCCGCAGCAATGGAGACAAGTGTCTTATTGTTCCCATGGGGAAAGGGTACAAAAAAAGGACAAAGGGAGGGTTAAGGGCACATGGGTCCCTCAGGCCTGGGAACCCAGAAAGCTTTTTCAAGAACATGAAAGTAGAGATGATGAACTTCACAGCTGAGTAAAATCAAAATGGGCAGAGGGCATGGGCAAGACATTTCATCCTCAGCTGAGCACAGGGATTAAGAGGAAGGACCTGGTGTGACTGTCCTGCCCACTCCAGCTGTGCAGCCCTGGGCAATCACCTCATACTCTGAGCCCACTTTGCTCTCACGCAGGACTGCTAGGAACTGAGACATGACAAATGGTGCTGGCTCTTGGCACTGCTTTTATTGTCATTATCTGATGAGCTGAGTTCTAATTCACCCACATCCTCTCTGGATTCCTTGTCTCAGTTTCCTTTGGTGAAAAGGAGCAGTAGCTCCCCTGGCCCAGGATTCTAATCATGCACTAAGGGTTCAGAAAACAGAAGAACCCCACTGTGAGATTGAGACGCACCCAAGATAGGAAAGCCTAACAGGGAAGCAGCTTGACTCTTGACAGTGGAGAACCAAGATTTCTCCTGAGGTCCCACTGGCTGCCCCTGCCAGCACCCGAACATGATCTTCCTGATCCTCTGGGAGTGTAGGCCCCACCTAAGCCACATGCGTGACACCATGAAGTCTTGAGTAACAGCCTCATCTCAAGCTTTTCTGTTTAACTTGTGGACCAAATAAGTTAGCTGCCTCACCCGCCAAGGTGATTGGCAATTATTTACTTTTCAGAGCCCTGCAAGACATCACTGGATGGCACAATTCCCAAATTATCTAGAAATGCATCCAACAGTCCCATGTTTCCTGATTCCCATGCTATAAAAGAGGCTTCCTCATTGGCAGAGGCAAACAGAGAGAGAAGGAGACCGGGACGGCGGCTGAGATCCTGTGAAACCTAGGTGAGACCCATCTCTCCTGCTGTGGCTCTTCTGGCCAGGGAACAAGGATGCCAGGCTCCTTGACGTGGGCAGAGATGGACAGATGGCACTTGGGGCTACTTACTGAGGTCCTTGCAGGGAACTGGGACTCACCCTGGCCAGGGATATGGAGACAACCATGCACTGTCCTTGCCTAAGAGACAGAAACACTGGTGAAGAAATGAGTTCTCTAAAGCTCTAAGGCAAGGATTTTAAGGTGAAATTGCTGGTTACCCACAAACAAAATTATTCATACAATTTTGTACATTTTGATGCATTTTTCTAAATCTAGGGTCTTTAGCTGCCACTGGATTTATAAAGGTTGCCCAAGCAATTCAGTGACAGTTGGTGGAATTTTGCCCCAATTAGTTGGCCATCTCCAAAGCATAGGTACTAACTCTGCCTTTGGACAATTTTGCTGGCTACCAAACAGACCTGGAAAGTGGTCAGAGGTATCTACGAAGCAGTCAGTTCACAGGGTCCCCAGACCTCAGGGTCATCCAGCTCGCCCATCCATCCAGGGAAGCTTGAGGGAGAAGATAAAGGCGTAAAGAAGAGTAGAGAAGAGTTCTGAAACCTGCCTCCAAGCATAGCGCTGCCAGCAGTTTGCTATGTGACCTCACTAAGGTCACCACCCATTCCATTCCCTTGATTCTCTCTGTACAGTGAGGTGCTCGGATGGCCTTGGGATTTCCCCAGCCCAGGTCTGCAGGAGAGTGGCTGTGTCTGCACATCTCTGACACCGTGGGGACATCTATAGGTCACCACCTAAACCCAGACCAAAGGACTGAGCAGGGATAGTGGTAAAGCAGCTCAGGTTTTCAGCCTCTAGTGTGTGTGACCCTTTTCACCTGCTTTGTTGGAAGAGCAAGCACTCAAGCTATCTTCAGCAAACTCAGCTGGAAAGTGAATTTGCTGGCCATTTGCCTACTGCAGCCCTGCAGGTCAGATAGATCTGGCTTCGAATCCTGTGGCCACTGTGTGCTTCAGTCTTTGGGAGATGACACTAGGTTCCTGATTTCTGAGCTGTGTGATATAGTAATACATGCCTACGTCTTAGGCTGTGGTGCAGATAAAATTTGCTCCCAAGTAAAGTGACTCCCCTGGTGACTGACAGAAATTCCCAACCGTATTAGTTATTATCACCAGGGAGTAACACACACACACACACACACACACACACACACACACACACACTCCAGTGTTCTAGAGAAGAAAAAGTAAGAAAGCCCTTCCCAGGGACTGGGGACAGTCCATGGAAAGATTCCTCTGTGTCACCTCAAGTTTGTCATTCTGTCCACAGCTACCAAGAGAGATGTTTCAAGTTGGGGCCCTCATTGTCTTCTGTGGGCTGCTGGCCCAGTCCATGGCTCAGCTTGGTGGCCTGCCATTGCCACCAGGCCAGGGCCTACCCTTGCCCTTGGGCCAAGGCCTACCCTTGCCATTGGCCCGAGGCCCTCCTTCATACATGACTCCACCTCTGCCCTTGAAGTACAAAGATCCTGCAAGAAGCCTGGTTAGCGGTGAGTGACTCTGTGACAGCTCTTTCATGCATGTGTGCATGTGTGCTTGTGCACATGTGTGTGTCTAACCACTCAATAAGAGGAGGGACAAGAAAGGGTAGGAGATGGCTTGAGGATCTGACCTTCAGAGACTTTCTCTTCTTGGCAGGCCTCACCAATGGCCTGCTCTCTGGAGGTCTGTTGGGCATTCTGGAAAACCTTCCAATCTTAAACATCTTGAAGCCTGGAGGTGGCACTTCTGGTGGCCTACTTGGGGGCCTCCTTGGATCACTGACCTCAGGGATCCCTCTGCTGAACAACATCATTGAGTAAGTCACCCTGAAATAGGGCCTTAGTCCCCACTAGCAATCAAAGATCTGCCAGCCCCAAATAACAGTCCTGCAGAAGGGGCAGGTAGCTGAGCCAGCAACCAATAGTGCTGAGGACTTGCAGGGAATCCTGGGCCCCCTGCACCAGTAATTGGCCCCAAGTCTCAAGCATGTCCTGAGGTTCCAGAAACATCTGTAAGCCTGATGACAACACTTCAAGATCACTTTAATCATCCCCAGTTCATGGGTGGCAGAACTGAGGCCAAGAGACATGCAGAATAAGGCAGAATGAGGACTTTAACTTACCTAAACCTAAAGCCAATGATGACAGTATAGTCATTTTGTTCTCCACCCCTCTGAATCACCTAGAATTCAAGTGACCTTTGATGCAAGTAAAAGATAGTGAGCATGCTCCTCACTATATCCTCACTGTGATTATAGCCTATAATGGCTATAAGCAATGTGGTGATGGAAAAATCTCATATAGTGTGTCCCATGAGATGCCACAAAGCTGGCTAAGCAAGAAGCGATAAAGGAAAGCTAGGTGTGGGTGTGCTGGCAAAGCGTGGGGTCCTGATAGGGTTGGATAAAAGCCATTTCCATGATCTCTGCTACCCAGTGATTGCCTCCTGACCTGAAGACAGATGGATTTGAGTTTGGTTTATAAATGTACCACGCTTTCTGCATGACCTAATACAAGGTGCTCAGACTCTTTGGGCTTGTTTCTTCAACTGGAAAATAGTGATTGTAGTGCCCACAGAGAAAGACAAGTGGAAAGATGGAGGAATATGTAAATCACTTGGCACTATGGCTGACTCAGAGAAGGCTTTCTCTTGCCCTTTCTTCTTTCTCCTTGATCCCTGATCTTTCCCAGGATAAGCATTGAGGATTGACTTGATATTGAAGGCCATGACAGGATAAATGGTTCCCACCAACAAACATCTATGCAATGTCTTTTCCATTCATTCTTCCTTCCTTCTATCTAACCACTTTCTCTTCTACTGAAACATCTAAATATATCCATATATCTACCTTTCTATCAACTCATACTCAGCCACTTTCTCTGTGAGGCTCAGAGCAGGCACACAGGATGTAAACAGAACCCAAACATAGTCCCTGTCCCTGTCCACTGCATATACTTGAAATGAAGAAAGAGTGTGCATGCTAGGATCTGCTTCAGGCACAGGTTGGCAAAGAAGAGTTTGGGGCTGAGAGCCTATAATGGCTGCAAGACTCCTCTCTTATCTCCCTCTTCTCGGGTGGCAAGCTCTCTCTGACATGGATATGTTTGGATTAAAGATGCTTTATGGATTTGGAGCCCAAGGAGCTAATGTTTCTCCCTCTGATGTTGCTTGCTGAACAGCTTAAAGATCACTAATCCCCAGCTGCTGGAACTTGGCCTTGTGCAGAGCCCTGATGGCCATCGCCTCTATGTCACTATCCCACTTGGCCTGGACCTTGAATTAAAATTGTAAGTATGTCCAAGGAGGATAGAAGGGTGGCTCACTGATGGAGACCTTCATGGTTGTGGGCAGCCAAAAAGAGGGCATTGGATGGTGGTGCACGCCTGTAGTCCCAGCACTTGGGAGGTTGAGCCAGGAGGATCTCTACGAGTTCAAGACCAGCCTAGTGGTTGAGCCAGGAGGATCTCTACAAGTTCAAGATCAGCCTGGGATCTACAAAAGTGAGCACAGGTCCAGTTCAAACTGCATAGTGAGACCCTGTCTCAAAAAAATAAATAAATAAAATGAAATAAGAGGATATTAGAGTATAACTGATCTGAACCTGAAACTTTAGTTTATTTGCTGTTAAGCTGATCACCTTAGATCATGTGGGAAAATCACTGACCTATATGATACTAGTAGGTATCCCCTACTGCAAGGTGGTTTTATCTAACCACTTGCTCTTCTACTGAAGTACCTAAATATATCCATGTATCTACCTTCTCACCAGGTGATCTTGCCTACAACTGTAGGCAATAGTAATAACATGAGGCTAGTATTACTGACAATAAAAAAAAAACCCTCTACTTTGAAATATGGTGGGGCCACATGCCAGTAGAGCTATCTTCTCTGTAGGCTCACGTTCACAAGTCTATTGGAAGTGAACCTACAGCTAAACGTCACTGCAGAAGTCTTAGCTGTGAGAAACAACCAGGGGAGAGTCCACCTGGTTCTTGGCGATTGCATCCACTCCCCTGGAAACCTGCACATCTCTCTGCTTAAAGGGTGAGACCATAGGGCTCCCTTCTTCAACCCAGAGATAATGGGGGAGGGCATGAGAGGTTGAAAGTAAGGCACTATGGGGAATGGGTGAGTAGAAAGACAGAAGAGAGGATGGATGGGCAGATAGATGGGTGGGCAGATGGATGGATGGTGGATGGTTGGATGGGTAGATGGGTAGAAGGAAGGATGATGGATGGATAGATGTATAAGTAAGTGGATAGGTAAATAGTCACTTATCCTTCGTTAAGTCTGGAGGACTGGTTTTATGTTAGATCAGACAAGAAATCCGAGTTTAACCTGAGCATTGTCGTGCACACCTGTATCCCCACTATTAGCCAAGACAAGAGGATTTCTTGAACCCCACTCAATGACAGCCTAAGAAACAGTGAGACCCTATCTCAAAAAAAAAAAAATGAAAAAGAAAGAAGGAAGTAAGGAATGTAGGAAGCAAGAGAAACAGAAAAGAAAGAAAGAAAGAAGTTGAGCTTAAGCCTCACCTATTCTAGGTTGCTTATTTCAGTTACTTGTTACACGGAGAGACTGAACTATATACAGCATGCAGAACTTGGCTAAGACTCATTGAACACACATACTGTTTCATCTCAAAGCCTTGAGATATATTAAACAATGATATCCTAAGCCCTGTTTGCACCCTGGTGGATTCTGCAAAGTCTTGCTTGTCCTGGAACTGTGTGTGCTGCTCTGAGGAGCTTAACTTCTTGCAAATAGGGCATGTCATGAGGGTGAGTGGACAGGCTGGGTCTGGATAGTGCCCCTGTGAGGACCTCTCCAACGCATGGCTTTTTCTCTTCCAGAATTACTTCTCTGCCCGTTCAAGACCTTCTAGATGGCATCACAGATATCTTCAATAAAGTCCTCCCTGAGCTGGTGCAGGGCAAGGTAAGGAAAAGAGGGAGAGTCCTCTGCTCCATGGGGCTTCAAGTGTCTCAAGCTGAAAATTAGGCTGTGGAAGAGCTAATCTCCATTCATCAGTGTGTCCATCTGTTCCATCTTTCCCAGCTTCTTTATCTTCTTCCAAATCCATTGATTGGCTCCAGCTCAAGGCCAGTTCCTATGCATGTTTACATCACAGTGGACTGCCCTGAGAATTCCCTGCTCAGGCTTCTGTGGCCAGAGACAGGAAGCCTTCTGGCCACACTCAGGAGTCTCCTATAAGCAGAAACTCATCCCTCCCAGAGCACTTTACAAACAATTATCAGAGAGGGCACCCCAGGCTTGCTGTATAACTTGGAGTACTTTATAATACTCCCTGCCTTCAGTTTCTGTTCTTCTTAATATGTACGTGTAAGATTAATCCAGTCAACACTCATAGAATGTTGAGGGAAAAATCTCCAGAAAACCCACCCTGGGGGCTGCTGCCATACCCTGAGGGTGCCTTTGGCCTCACTCCTCTCTCTGTCTCCGGGTAGGTGTGCCCTCTGGTAAATGAGGTGCTTAGCTACTTGGATGTCACCCTGGTACATGATGTTGCTGGTAAGTATGCTTCCAAGCCTTTTCTTCCCTCTGCAGAAACAGGGATATCTCCAAGATGTTTTGTACTCACACGCTATGGGACATTACATCTCTCCAACTTTCCCTGTTTGGAGTTTCTTTGTTCCTCTGAACTATCTACGTAATTTTGAGATAGATAGTCTGCCTCTCCCTCAGTCCTGACCTTAAGAACAGCAGGGCTGTGGGATAGAAGGAGGCCCAGCCCCTCCCACACCTGAGCACTGCTGGGTTTCCAGTGCTCCTGTTCCCTGGTTCTGTGTCTTGAAGGAGTGTGGGCTCTTCCTCGACCTCTTCCTCTCCAGATCATTGATCTCAGTCTGGTGATTTTTTTTTCCAGAATTACTGATCCATGGGACACAATTTGTCCTCAAGATCTAGGCCTCCCAGGAAGGGAACCTGTGCTCTGCTGAGCTGGTAAGTGCTATTCCCTGTACCACAGGATGTGGGTGTGGTTATCATTCTGGTAGAAGGCAGCAGAGGTGTTGGAGGAAATACCTGATGGAGAGGAAATGTTTATATGAGTTCACAGCTTTGGAGATTCAGTTCATGACTGATCGGCCCTCCATTTTTGGTGAGGGAGTACATCATGGTAGGAGCACATGGAGAACAAAACCACTCCTTCATCAGCCACAGAACAAAGGATAAAGAAACATATGGCTGAGACTCTACTCTCCTCTTTAAGGCAATACCTCTAGGGACCTGAAAACCTAAAGAACCACAAGCGCTAGGGGTTCCACCACACAACAGAGCCCTCAACACAGGGCCTTTGGGAACATTTGAGATACAGATTATAGCAACATCTGGGGACCACTAGAGATATAGCTCTGCAACACTATGCCTGCCTGGCAAGCATGAGGTCATGAGTTCAATTCTCATACCCTGAAAAAGATAAAAAAGGGACAAACACTCACATAGACACACACAGGAGTATACAGAGATGTCCACAGAAATCTGGTAGAAATAGCAAATCCCATGTGCCACAGTACAGCCACAAAGAGAAACATACATGATCATGGACACGGACATACACATACACACATATGCATACATACCAAACAAAAACATGCATGATACATGAGATATTCTCATACCAGCACACTCATGCATGCATGCGCACATATGCAGACCTTGCATGCAAGCCTACATAGATATGCTCATAACTCAAACATAGGCACAAGGAGCCTCCATCCTCAGGTTGCCCTCATCCCACTGGAGGGCAGGTTTGGTGTTGGGCCAGCACCAGTAAAATCAGTGACCTCAAGTCTTCTACACTCTCTTCCCTACAGAACCGTTTCTTGCTGCTCGCTGCTTCGCTCCCTCCCAACTTCCAGAAGACTGGCCCCTGTGCTGACAAGTGACAACGCTACTTTCTCCCCAGGGAACCTTCTCACCCTCCATGCTCACCAGCCATGAGAACATCCCTTGATCCATACCAAATAAATGCACTCTTCTTTGCACTAAGGTCTCGTCCTTCTCCATCCTCTGTAGGTGGATGGCCTGGGAGGAGCTTCAGCTTGGGTGATGTGAACCACTAACCACAGCTTCAAAACATACATCACAGACCTAAATGATCTTAACAAGGCTGGCCAAATAGCTCAGCAGATTAAAGCACCCGCCAGCAGGTGCAGGAGCTAGGGGTTCAATCCCCAGGCCTACCATGCCGCTCAGACAGCAATTGAGACTAGGTGTGGTGGGGTGCACCTGTAATCCCAGCACTTGGGAGGCTGTAAACAGGTGGATCGTTACGAGTCTGATCTAGTAGTGAGACCTTGAATACCCCATGGACCCTTCTTTAAAAAACAAAACAAAAAAATGGCCTTAACAGATGGTCAGGAGTATGTAGATTTCAAACAACTGTCTTGCTCTCCTCAGGAAGATACCCAGGGGCCTGGGTATCCCTGAGGGAATACTTCAGGGACAGATGGTGACACACAAAGCTGCCAACAAGACACATTAGGAGGTGGGCCAAGAGTGTGTGCATGGGGAACAGGTCAGGTTCCTGCCTGTTTCTCAGGCTGGGGACTCCCAAGGAGGCCAGAATGTAGCAGCCGAATTGATTCCAGCAGAAGAGTGCCTCGGCTGTAACTAGAGTGTGTGATGTTAGCCCCTGGGAGGCCCTGAAGGAGCCATTCAAGAAGTGGAGGGACACACGGGTCACATATTACCCATCACCTGCTTACTTGGACTTGGTCATGCTGCCCTGTTTTCTATTGTCTGAGGGAAAGCAGAATAGAGGTGACACAAAGGGAAGGTGGAAAGAAGGCTACTCTGGCCCAAAGTGTTAACTGCTGAGGGTTTGAGAAAGTCATCTAAAAGAGTCACTGGACTTGTGAATTAAATGACTATCAATGCCATGGGTGAGAATCATATTATTGCAGGAAAAATTGAGTCAACCATTGCAAAGAGCTCAAGAGAAGAAAGGAAATTTTACTGATGATAGTTGAACCCAGAGGAGTTATCTCCAAAGTTGGAGATGTTGATTACAGAGATCTTTCTTATTTATAGAGTGTCAAACAGAAATCACAAGAATGAGATAAGCTCTTGCTGAAGGTCATGGTACAACGGGATCTTGTGGTGAGCATAGTTGTGTGTAGCAAAGTTGTTTTCAGCATGTTGGCAGAAGTTTCAATTTGATGACAAATCACATGATCTGACTTCAGTGACAGAACAAAATGACTACAACTTTATTGAACAAAATGGCTGTAGTTAGGTCAGGATTTCTGCTTCAATATTATTTTGGAGGAAGAAGCTTGATTTCAAGGCAGTAAAGAGTAAAAGGAGGAAGTTGAGACTTCTGCAGAATTAGGAAAAATTGGATGCAACAACAGAGAGCATTGTGGTATTTCAAATGGCCCAGATAAATTCTTAGTCTAAGACTTTAAAGATAAAACCTTAGTCTTTCACATTCCAGCCCCTATGGAGTTCTGAAAACCAAAATCCCATGATTTTCTCTGTCACGAACTACTCCATGCTGGATAGAGTAGGAAGCTTCTGGCTTGGCTTTGCTTTGAGTGATCACATTTTATAAATCAGCAGTTTGAACCATTTTTAGGGCAAGTAATGAGGTAGAATGATTTGATAACTTTTCTGTACAAATAACCACCAGATTCTAGACATGTCAAACTCATAAAAATGAAACAACTCCCAGATTCACCACGCAATCGTAAGGCATAAACTGCAAAGTAAATTAATCTTACTAATAAAAATCTGCCACTTTTAAACTTTTCAAATTCATCAAGAACAATACATAAATAAATGAAAACTGCAATGCTTTCACCTGAAATTACTTAAAAGGAAGGATGCCTTGGGCCTGGGGAGACAGTTCCGTGGCACAAGTTCCTGCCTGGCAAGTGCAAGGTTGTGAGTTCGAACCCCAGTCCCTCAAAAAAAAAAAAAAAGAAAGGATGTCCAACATTGGGGTAGGCAGTGCCATATTCATTAGTCTACATAGTGAAAGCACCTGTTTTAGTTACTTTTCTCTCGTTGCTTAGACAAATACCTGACACTCAAAATGAGGGAAGGAAAGGTTTATTTAGCTAACAGTTACTGGAGGTTTCAGTCCAAATTCAGCTGACTCCAAGGCAGAGAGGCACATGGCAGAAAACAACCTTCTATGGTGGTGGGCAAGGAGCAAGAGCTCAAGGAGGAGGTAGCAGCAGCTCAAGCAGCTAACTTTTCTTCCTACCTTACATTGAAATGCAAATCACCTGCCCCAGGGGAGGGGCAGCATCCATTTCCACAATAATCAATTACAAATTCCAGAAGCAGCCCCATGACACCATGAGGCTTTGGGTGGACACCTATACATAAACCATAACAGCACCTGAGTGAGCAGGTTCAGGTATAGTATTACAGATGGCACTGCAATCATAAGACACTGAGTCTCCAGTAATACCCAGTGAAAATAAGGAGTTGCCATTCAAAAGGAATGTATCATCCATCTACAATCTCTAGCATATGATAGGAGTTAAAACCACAGCCCACTTATCCCTGTATACCTAGACAGTGGGCAGCACTTCAGTCAGTCTGTCACACCTTAGGCAGCTGGCCACATCCTAAAGCAACTGGTCTTGTAGTTTTCCCTGGCAACCCTGCTCAGTGTTCCAAACTGCTAAACTAGTTATCAAACCCAGGCCAAACATGGCATCATGTACTGATTATTGTTCCTGGGGCAAACTCTAAACATGTCTACTTGTTGCATTTCCACGGGAATCTCCAAGGAAGCACAGCATAGTCATGTGCAAAATGGAGCAATACTTTGCTTAAATAGAGAAGAGTCTAGGCAAGATCAGCTTGAATAATCTATATTATGTCCCCATAGTTGATAAGTCCAAGCACCCTGTAACTGATGCAAGGCAGCCAACTAGTAAGGACTACCCTTGTACCAAAGAGGTCCCACTGTATTCTCCACAGAGCCTAAAAAACTGAAAATTAAGGACCACTGAAGCATACATGTAAGCTTAACAAAGGCATAGATATTGAGTTTGCAACAGAGAAAGAATTCTTATACAAGGCACAGCAGTGTGGGCTCTTTTCTTCTACTAAAGAAATTTCTCAGCTCAGGCTCATTCTTCTATGGTCAATCAGAGGGTCAAGAGATGGTACACATGAGCTGCTTGCCCAGTATAATCACAGCTGAGCATTAAACTACCCAAGCAGAGACTAGAGCCAGACTTCCCAGGAATGGTTTAGAAAAGTCACTAAATAAATAAGTACAATAATCTATAACAGTGCTGGTTAACTCTAACAAACTCTGGGCAGGCAGAAGAATCCAATTTCTAAAACTCATCATATTTTTAAACTATCTAATATTCAACAAAAACTATTAAACATTCAAAGAAAGAAGACAATAACCTATCCTTGAAGAATCCAGATGTTGGACTTACTAGACAAAACCTTACTATTTTAAATATATTTAAAGAGCATATGTCTAAGAAAGCATTTCTACAAACTAAAGAAA
>PVKN010023669.1:0-14714 GCA_004027915.1 Capromys pilorides
CTTATTAATGTCTTTTAAAAAAGAGAAGCCAGCTAGCAATTGGTGTTCATTATATAATTTGGAGAAACAGGACATCAAACATATTGTATCTTATGATCCATGAACATAGTATATACAGCCCTACACTTCTTTAGTGACTCCAACTTTAATGTACGTTAAAATAACCCCAAAGAGCCTGTTCACTAGAGCCAGGTGACCCGTCTGGCAAACAGAATAAAATGTAAATGTCAATATGCAATGTGCAACACAGGTCATGAAAGGCATACTTTATTTCTGGCTTTTGTTTCTGGCTCCTTGTTCTAAGGAAGCCAGCTTCTACCTTCAAAATCTCTATGGAAAGACTCACAATGAGGCACTAAATGTTTCTGCCTTCATAAACCGTTTTGCAGGTAGATTCTCCAGCCTCAAACATTCAGATAACTGGAGCCCTGGCTAACAAGCGGAGGGAAATCTATTTTTCCCCTTTTCCCTTGTCTTGAGGATCAAACCCAAGATCTTCACATTAAGCCATATCACCAGTCTTTAGGATCTTGGGAAGTTGCCCATGCTGGGCAAGAATTTTGTGATCATCCTGCTTCAAAACCTTCCAAAGTGCCAGGATTACATGTATGTACCATCACATTTGGCTGATAGCTATCTTATGAAAGACCTCAAGCCAAAAATCAAGAGCTAAACTGCTACTGGATTCCTGACTCACAGGAATTCTGTGAGAAAGCTAGTATTGTTTTATGTTACTAAATCCTGAAGTAACAGGATTGATAGTAGTACATTACTAATAGGTAGGTACTATGTGTATTCAACTCACTCACTCTTTTTTTTAAATTATGGCTAGCTCAGCCTGCCCTGGGGTGGGGCTGGCGCAGCATGTGGTGCTGGGGATTGAACTGCAGTCCCTGCAGTTGCCTACGCTTGCCTAAGCAGGTGCTTTAGACTGCTGAGCCATCTTGTCGGCTCCTTCAGCTCACTCCTTACAGTAAAAGAAGCCACATTTGGCATAATCAATTGAACATTTATTGTATTCCAGACCTGGGAGATATAGAAAAGTTAAATATAGAATCAGAAGCAAGACTTGAATCCAGTCTTCCATGCAATTTAACAGATCCTCCAATTTCAAAGTCTTAACACTATAACCTTAAAAGGCTAAATGAATCAATAAGATTTATGACCTCTGCTTGCTTAACAGTAACACAGCCTACCATATCTGACTCAAGCCATAATAATATATATAGCAACAGCACTACAACCTGAAAGAAAACATCATTTTATTTTGTAGACCAAATTCAAGAAAGCAGCTTCAAAACATCAAGATTTGCTGTTACAATAAGTTGAAAAAAGCAGGCCTATTATTAAAAAAGAACAGCACCATCAAAAACCTGTATAATTTAATAAATTTACAAACATTTACAAAACAACATAAAAGTATTTTGAAGATACACATCGAATCAGTGCGATAAGTGACCTCTGAGTGATATATTTATGAATTTTTGTGCATATTTCATCCCCACCTCAATGAATCAGAAAAAAGTAATTCCAAATAGATTTCAGATAATCAGACTATCAGTATCTTCAAAACGCAAGGTTCAAAATTCCTTAATTTTTTTTTTTTAATGACAATACTGGTGACTGAACCCAAGGCCTTTATACCGAGCTATATCCCATATTAAAAAAAAATATATATATATGTATGTATATATATATATATATATATATATATTTTTTTTTTTTAATTTATTTTTTTTTTTTCCTTTCTTTCTTTTTTCTTTTTTTTGAGACTGGGTCTTGCTATCATACACTGGGCCCAAACTTTGTGATCCTTCTACTCAGACTCCCAGGAGGGCAGAAATCACAAGCATACACCAACAAGCATAGCTCAAAATAATTTTAAAGCCACTGTCCAACTCTTTCAAAGCAACTGTTAGGGCCGGCCAGATAGCTCAGTGGACTAAAGAGCCTACTTTGGCAGAGTTCAGTGGCCTAGGTTCGATCTCAGGCATGTCATGCTGGCCTGCCCCAGAGCTTGCTGAAAGGATGACTGAGATTAGACATGGTGGTGCATGCCTATAACCCAGCACTTGAGAGGCTGAAAGCAGGAGAATCACCATGAGCCTGATTTACTGAGTAAGACCTCGTACACCCTGTAGACCCTGCCCTAAAATTAAAAAAAAAAAAAAAAAAAAAAAAAAAAAAAAAAAAAAAAAAAAAAAAAAAAAAAAAAGACAAAGCAACTGCTATCTAACAATACAAAACCGAATATCTAGTGAGGAGCATGAGGTTATAACTGAATAATCTTTCTAGTACAGTAAGACATAGATGAAAAAGCCATGCCCTATATGTCCTTAATTTAAAAAGTTATTACATGTCTACCACATGCTCAAATTGTACTATCTGTACTGTGACAAGGTATCAAAATGTATAATACAGTTCTTTATGCTATTGTGGCTGCCTTGATGTCCAAAATCAATTCTCACCTTTACCTATCACAGTCATTCCCTGCCTCTCTGTGGGATGGCACTGAGCAGCAATTATTTGTCACATTTCTGATATCTCATAAAGACATGAAAGAGAACTTCCAGAGCTGCTTCTGAAAGTGTAAAGAACAATGGGATATGTGTGTCTGAAGTACAGAGAGGGTATGGGAGTGGGGATGTTAGAGCGGCGCTGTGTCTTTTACTATAGTAATATTTTCAAACTTAAGCATTCACCATGTATCTTGATCATCCCTTGCAATTAGCAACTTCTGGTAGTTGTGTCCAAGCTATGCCCCACACCCACCCCCATACCCCCACCCCAGTGAAGATGAACAATCTTGGACTGCACATAGAAGATACAACACACTATATGTTAAGTACAATTTCCCCAGGGAAGTAGATTTTGGTTAGTAGAAACAACTTCTACAAACAGAATGGGGTGTCTAATAAACATGAAAAGAAATTAACCGACTGAATAAAATGTGAAGATGTGCACAGTGACAGGTTAAATAACCTCCAAAGATGAATTCTAAAACATTCATAAATGATGACTAGAATTTGTTTTCAAGTATCCGGGGAAAAGAGGAATTGAAAGATATAGAAGAAAATTAAACAAGATTGGCAAAAACTTACCAGCTTTTAAGGTTGTATGATGAATACAAGGGAGTTCACTATATACTACTGTTTATGAATCTGCATTCTTGAAACTTTTCACAATAAATATACTCCAAGTTTCTTCTCTTCTTATACTTTACTTTCTAGTATTATGTAAGGATAACAGCAAAAAGACTAGCTTTCAGAGAGGATTTGTACTAAGGAACAGTAAGAAATAAAGTTTAATAGATAAAATTAACCCATAGTCAGGGTGTTCTACTCTAAGCATGCTAGGGAGCCACTTTAAGCAGAAAAGGAGCAAAAACTATTTAAGACTAGTTGAAGGACACTGTATAGAAGGATAAAGGTAAGCAGCTAGAAGTTTTTTAGGCAATTTAGAAAATCATTACCAAAAAGGAAGGAGAAAATATACATGTGTCTGGGATAACCAAAGTAGGACCCAGTCCTAGGAAGTCAGTGCTATGTGTAATGAATCCAGGAGAAGAGTCAAAGAATAGTGAGTCTTTTCCAGTCACTGTTAGAACAAGGGCCCTTGGCAAAACCATTGAAGTTTGTTGAATAAAATGAAGGAAAAAAAAAACTAAAAAGATGCACCTACCTGAAGTCATACTATTTAAGCTAGTGGGGCATCTGACTGAAAAATCTGGTCAGAAAAGGAGCCAATAAATGAAAAAAGTAAAGCAAATTAGGGCACAATGATTTATGTATCTTTCATGGTAAAAATATCTATAGAGAACATACTTGTAGCCTTAAAGATAAAAGTAAATAAGTGCATATCTTTCTCCTTTAACTAGAATTTAATCTAACAACAGATACTGTTTAACATGTTTTGGAAAAAGGATGCTGTCATTTCAAGCATCTGTTAAATGCAAAAAGAACTGCTGAATTGAACAAGAGGTACAAACCACTGTATTTTGAATCATCAGAAAACCTTATTTGCTGTGAAGCTGGGTCACCTAATGATTCTTCATAACAACTGTTTTCAACTAGCACTTAATAACTATAGGTGAAGACATAGAATAAAGATTCTTGAACTAAGGCTGCCTTGAAAAAACAGAATACTTTGAGTACGTAAATAAAAAGAACAGAGAGCAGCATTTTTTGTTATCCAAAATATTTCTCAAGTTTAGAAAGCTTTCAAGTAAAGAACTTCCAAATGACAAAAGGAAAATGCCTTGTCCCATTGTAGGAATAGTTAGTAGTTAGCACTACACAAGGACTTGATGGTTAATGTGCAAAAGTGAATCCTTTTACTCTATCAGATTCAGGATTATATTTTGAAGACCAATGCAGTTTACAATCATCAGATATATTATTTAAACCCAGTTAAGAAAAAATAAAAATAAAATAAAATAAACTCAGTGAAGAACCTAAGTTTGCAGACTAAAAATCAGAGAAAAAGCGCTACAAGGTTAGCTAATATTTTGGCCCTAGCCCTTCAAGGTCAGTGAGGACTCGGGACATAAGAGAACCTGTACTGTAAACATCCTGTAACTCAGTGGTGTTCCAAATTTTCTCTTCAAGGAGATTATGGGGCCACAGAAGAAAGGGATTGACATTGTATAGTGTGCCTAAGGAGGGTCACCTAGAGAGAAAACATTCTTTCAGGCTTTCACAGAGAGCAAACTGGTCAAGTAATGGCCATGACTCATCCAGATGGCTGACACTGACAAAAGTTCTACAAAACGCTGTACGTGGTTTCAAGATAAATCCTGAGGGGATTTGACTGACCTTGTTAGATATGAAAATTACATGTTTTGTTATATAGATCTTGCTTTAACTTGGACTTAACCACCCAGCAGAAAAGGTTAACCATGAGGCATAAAAAGTAAAGCCAGATTAGCATGCTGAGCTCAAGTCAACAACTTCTGACTGCCAGTTCTGCTGATAGCCCACTAATATTATGGAATATTGCTCTACCTATATAACCACTTTCTCTTAGTTCAATGAGAATATTTGTACCAATAGTGTTCAGAAAAGTTATCATGTCTGCATCTTGTACTCTGAACTGCAATGAAGACAACAATATACACTGTATCAATTATTGTGGCTGTCCTACTAAAGTGTTTTGAAACTGTCTCAACATTATTTCTTATTAAAAGTAATAAAAAAATAAAAATAAACCAAGTACATTGCTAAAGGCTCACCAAACAAGGACTCTGCCCTTAAGGAATTTAACATCAAATCAAGACCTGAAACTAGGGGCTGGGGAGATAGCTCCATGGCACAAGTGCCTGCCTGGCAAGTGCAAAGTCATGAGTTCAAACCCCGGTCCCGCCAAAAAAAAAAAAGACCTGAAACTAATCAGCCACTGCCCAAAGCACACAATGTCTCTTAACTTTTTTGCTTTGTTTTGTTGAGATAGGGTCTTGTTCTGTAATCCACGCTGGCCTTGATCTCACTATGTAGCCCATATTGGCCTCAAACTTGCAGTAAACTCTTGCCATAACTTCTCAAGAACTAGATTACAGGTATGCACCATTTTGCCTGGCTTTAATGACTCACTTAATTTTCTTACCATACTTGTGAAATACCCTCACTTCATCGAAGATAATAACAACTAAACATGTATTCTACATAAGATAGTACTGTGCTACATGGATCACCTCTTAACTCTCCCAACTCTGGGTGGTATGTATTTTATCCAGTCTAAGACACATTTTACTTCACTTAGCATCACTGAAAATAGGGTTTACCTAGTTGGAGTAACACTTATACAAGTGAATTTGGCCGTATCTAACAAAACTGACTCAGAGGCTCTCCGTTTTGACCCAGCAAACAATCCTACATCCAAGAATTTAGCCTAAAGGTACACCTCTGGGGTGTATATACAGGAATGAATGAATGATGACAAAGTCAGGAGGAAGTACTTGAGAAAAACAAGAAGCAGGGAGAAAGTCAGAAGTCAGAATTCATCCCAGCGCTTGGGAGACTGAAAACAGGAGGATCATTATGAGTCCGATCTGTGTACGGAGACCCTGTAGTCCCTGTACTAAAATAAAAAATAAAATAAGTCAAGATCTGAGATTAAGAAAATAGCAAACTGGGGCTGGGCAGATAGCTTGGTGGCACAAGTGCCTGCCTGGTGAGTGCAAGGTTGTGAGTTCAAACCCCAGTCTCGCAAAAAAATACAAATAAACAAAAAAAGAAAATAGCAAGTTGTCTAAAGAAAAATGTCTTTAGGAAGAATATTTTGAAGAATTCTAACAGAATTTTGCTATTCTTACTGACATTTTAAATAAGCATTACTTTTACAGTAGAAAGAAAATTTATGCTCATATGTAAAGGCAGAGAAAGCTAACTTGGTGCAGAGGAATTCTTTAAAATTTTTAGATTTGCTGAAATGGATTAAAATTTCTACTCTCAACATCTCAAACAACTAACATTAAAGTAACAAGGCTGGGCTGGCCAGATAGAAGATTAAAGTACCTGCTTAAGCAGATGCAGTGACCAGGGTCTCCGTTCCATACCCAGAGTGCCATGCCAGCTCTGCTTCCAAGACACAGAGCCAGAGATGGAGACTTGAGTGTGACTGTGTGTACCTGTAATCCCAGAACTTGGGAGGCTGAAAACAGTAGAACCACTGAGTCCGATCTGTGTAGTGAGACCCTGTAGACCCTATACTAAAATACATTAAAAAAATATTTAAAAGGTCAAAGATTAAAGAAAAATAAAGTAAGAAGGTTTCTATTACATCATAACGCTAATTTAGAAACTCCAAACTTTTTGTAACTAGACATCTTTCCAAATGTCAAAACGTAAAACATGTTATCATTAGGATTAATTTATGGGCATGAGAAGGAGGGATATTGAATCTAGGTTATAAATACTGGATTCCCCTTGCTTCCAAAGTGTGAAACAGCCTGATTACACACAAACATATACACACGATGAAGTAAATGCCCTGGGTAAAAAAAAGCAATAGAGTCAACATCAGTTTCTTGCCCGAGGCAGCTTGAGCTCAACCTTACTGAAAGGTGAAAGAGTCTGAAAGTCAAAGGAAGCCAAAAAGCACTGCTGACAGATAAAAATACTATATACTACAGTAAGAAATTCATAACAAAGGTTATTATCATTGTTGAAAATTTTATTCTCTCCTGATTGAGCAAAATCAAGTAATATATAGTCCTTGCCAGATAGGAAATGGTAGACTTGATTCTTTTTGGGAGCATACTAAGAAGTAAAATCCAATGTACAAGGCCCCGTGTTTGACCTCAATCAAACACCACAAGAGATAAATGAAATAAAATTAAGAGTTATGTTTAAGGTCACATGTTTCTAAAGCAGTTTCCTAAAACCGTACTCCCACAGTACACTGTCTTATACTCCTACTCCACATGTACTCCTACTTCTTGCAGCTTTAGAGGACTAGCCCTCCCTCTACTTACATAGACCAAAAGGCAAAAGGGAAACAAAATAATATCTGAGAATAAGAAACTTTAATATCAAGTAAGTTCAGTAAAATTTGATCCAACTGTTTAAAAGTCCCCTAAAGCTGGCCAAATCTCAGGCTGAAGATGAAGGTGTAGGTCTGGAAACCAAGTGGCCAAATTTTAGTATCAAATCAGGCAAAGATGAAGAGTTCATTGTCCACAGGGAAATCAAACACACTCCACAAAGTATGTGAAAAAGAAAGCCAAGTTCATAAACTTTGTTAAACATGTTGAAGAATGATGAGATAGAGCCAAACGCAGGCTGAGGCAGGAAGAACACCTGAGCTCAAGAATTCAAAACTAACCCAGGCAATACCCAGTTTGAACCAACGCCAGCCAAACACTAACAGAGCAGCACATAATGAAAAGGATCTCTGCGAGAAGCTGGAAGAAGCAGACTGGCTCAAAAATGAGAAAGATTGTATACAAATTCTTACTGTTCCTTAGAAGTGTGACACTGGGTAAAAAGACACTTAAGTACTACATCTATAAAAAGGCAGTAGAGAGTAAGTATTCAGAGTTTCAAATTTCAACTTATCATCTACTTGATATTTCTTTTCTTTTTTACAGGACCAGGGTTTGAACTCACGACCTTACACTTGCTAGGCACTTGTGCCACAGAGCTATCTCACCAAAACTTTATTTATGCTATGGCCAGCTCAGCCTGCCCTTGGGGTGGGGCTGGTGCAGCATGTGGTGCTGGGGATTGAACCATGATCCCTGTGGCTGATATTTCTGACTTCAACAAATACACCTGTCTTATAGACAAATAGGCCAGGGCTGAGAAAATTTAAATAATCTTAATATTTTTATTCTAATTACTGACCTTTGTGTAGTTTTAACAGAATTCCTGGCTAATTTCCAAGAAATTATAAATACATACATAAATTACTGTCCAATTAGCCGGGCACGGTGGCGCACGCCTATAAATCCCAGCACTTGGGAGGCTGAGGCAGGAGGATCTATGTGAGTTCAAGACCAGCCTAGGCTACACAGTGAGCTCAAGGCCAGCCTGAACTGCATAGTGAGAACCTGTCTCAAAAAGACTAAATAAATAAATAAATAAATAACCGTCCAATGAGACAGTCATTACTTAACTTTTTCCATTAGTTTACAAAGGACTGAACTAAACTTATCCAATCATTTCACATAATTTAGAATTAACATTCTCCACATACATTTACACCACCTAACCAGGTAACTATGAACGTACTTGTACTTAGATTGAGGAAAGAAAGTACTTATTCAGAAGCCTAAAGAATTTAACTATTTTAAGGCATGCACTGATACCAATTGTCATTTCCCAAGAGTAAGCACATAATTTAGTTGCAGTTAGTGACTAATAATGCCACCAATTCTTTTCCACCTAGGGTCCCTAACACAGTGCTCAATCCAAACATATTTACACTTTCTTAAAGACTCCGTGAGTGTTCCAGCAGTGCTATAACACTTGCTTAGCAAGCTTTAGTTAAATTTCCTAGAATGAAAGAGACAAGAGACATACAAACATGGGGCACAAGGGCTTACAAAACACAGGCAGAGAGCTAGAGAATGAAGTCAGAATATACCGAACTTCAAATACAGCAATGAAATCAAGTATATAAGTGATGGACCTGCAAGTAAGAGTTACACAATCAAAAAGCTGCACAAAGGGGCTGGCGAGATAGCTCCATGACACAAGTGCTTGTCTGGCAAGTGCAAGGTCCTGTGAGTTTGAATTCCGGTCGAGAGACGGGGGGGGGGGGGGCTAGCTAGCTGCATAAAAATACCTAACTAGTTCATTAAGACAGTGGATATTAGGTCAATTTTAGTAAATACAATTTTGGTGAACACAGTCTTTAGATGAAGAAATTAAATTTCTGGTTTTTTGAGTCAGGGTCTTACTAAATCCCTAAATAAACCAGGCTGGGCTCAAACCAGCAATTCTTCTGCCCCAGCCTCCCACATGCTGGGATTACAAGCACCATGCCCAGCTTAAAAATTAAACTGCTAAAAAAGATATTTACCACCTCATTATTCAAAAATCTTTTGGGCCAGTATATAGTTCAGTGGCACAATGCCTGAATGGCAAGTGCAAGGTGCTGAGTTCAATTTCCAGTACCTAAAAAATTTTTTTTAAATCTTTTGGGACAAACCCTTGTATCTTCTCTTTCATTCCTGTTTTTAAATCCTAGGATACTACATCTCCAAAGCTGGAATGTTGGAGTTCTTCTGCTTAACATTAGCACTTCTGCTTAACATTACTTTTTTTTTTAAAGTACTATGATCAAAACAGGGACATCTGCAATGAACCTGCACGTCTACCTAGTACTACTTTAAGAAAGTATCTTTAAGCTGCTCTGGGTTGAGCTCAAACTTGTAATAATTTTGCCTCAGCACCCCACACTGTACCATGACACTGGCTCCCAGTATGTTGTAATACTTAAAAGACTTTTTTGTCTAGCACAGACAACAAGCTGGTCTCCAGTGATAAAAGGCTGGCATCCGGAGTGTGGTCAGTATCAGGGGTATGTGAATCTTCCCAGGAACTTAAGGCTAACTAAACTAAAAGCAGCCAGGAAGCCTGAAAGCTTGTTGTCACTAAAAGGGATGAAAAGTGAAAATTTTTTACCATTCCCTCTTTTGGAACACAACTGTAAATTCACACTTTACAAATGTTGGACCAAAAAACCCAGTCTGTGATCCATCTTAATGGTGGCTGATCTCAACTGAGCCTGAAAGAAGAGTACTCAACACTATTTTGCAGCAATTCTCAATAACATTTCTAAAATTCCAAGACATAGTTAACAAACTTTCCAAATAAGGAAGACATGGGCAGTTTCTGGTGAAAAGTTCAAAGAACTCTGGAACGCAAAAGGAATAAAAAATACAGGAATGATTCAGTTTTCTAATATATAAAATGATCTTTATTAATCCTTGGGTTTTTATCTGCTCACAAGAAACACCGCAACGCTTGAGAACAGTACTTTTCAAAATGTTCTGATGTATGTATGAACTCTATACTCTAGACCTATTCCTTGACATATGTATTTTAACACAAGCTCTTCAAATGGTCAAATTGCCCAGAATCATTAAAAAAAAAAAAAAATTCTCAGTTTTCAAGTCCTCTGACTTGAAAAACCTCAAAAATGGACAGACTACTGATTTATTTTCAGTGTCTACTCAGAGTACCTTTTTCCTCTAAAAACGTAGGTAGAAGGTACTTAGTCATACCTGGGGATTTTTGTTGTTGTTGTTTGTTTTTTAAGTAGATGACACTACTGAGTCTTTACATTTGAGGAAAAAGGTTTTATTCTCACTTCTTATTCTTCTAACTCTTACTTGACAGAAAGATCCTAAGGCATGACACAGCTACCTTAACTTAAATAGAGGACAGTCAAGTTCTTTTTGTTTAGACAATAGTGGATAGAGTCAAACTTAGAAGAAGATAGGTAACAGTTTTGCTAGTGTGAAATTATTCAGAAAATGCAGTATCTAGAAAATTGATAAATTAAAACTTGAAGCTAAAACTCTTGACTTATGGCTTATACAGAGTCCTTTGGAAAAAAAAAAAAAAAATAGAAGCAGGCTACAAATTAACATGACAGGAGTCCTGTGAGCTTCATGTAATAAACACAAACACACTTAAATCCAGTCAGCAAATTTTTCTATAAATGGCCAGGTAATAAACAGTTAAGGACTTAACAGTCCACTCAATTTCCATTGCAAATATTCAAATCTGCCATTGTAGCACAAAAGCAGCCAGTCACATACTACATGTAGATAAATAAGCATGACAATACTAATAAAACTTTATTTATGGACACTAGATTTTTAATTTTTTATAACTTTCCTATCACTGAAATAATTCGTCTCTTCCAACTATTAAAAATATTAATTCATAGGCCATAAAAAAGCAGGCAGTCTACAGAGCACACTATTAGCTATATCTACAAACCACACCCAATGTCTTAAAGCAAAGTGTCATTCTCAAGGTCAGTGTAAAAAAAAATAATATACCACCCATATCACTTTACTTACCACTCTTAATTTCTAAATTTTCTCCTGAAGGATAAACTAAGCCTACTCCCCATGTTTTCCAATGTATTGTGTAGTTCTTTAAGGTTTAAGGCCAGCCAGAAATCTGCTGGATAATGGAGACAAAGAGGGTTGCTTCCATTCAGAGGCCCTTAAGAACCAGCATTAGTGAGCACCTACACACAGAACACTTCAAGTAAATTCTACTTCTGCAGTAAAGCAGACAAACCCCATTTTTATCAACTCATCATTATCCTCTGAAACAAGCCCTTAAAGATGGAATGTTTTAATCTTGCCTCCATATACTTTTTTCCTTAGTCATGTGTTCATGAGGATACCCCTGTATTAAAAATAAAATGGCCTGCCCCGTTCCAGAATGTAGAACTTAAGGGTCCGGGAGACAGCTCAGCAGAACAAGCGCTTGCCTGGCATGCGCAGGGTCCCCGAGTTCAATCCCCAGTACTGCAAAAGAAAAACAAACAAAAACCATAGAACTTAAAGGAAAAAGGGACTTGTTTAATTGAAATTGTACCTTCTGAGGCCAACTCAATTAGGACAGGCCCATTCCTGCAGGCTTATCCTTCCTTTGCTTCCACGAAGTCCTTAATGCCTGGAGAGCAGTGTGAGAATAAGTGCAAACCTCCTGTCTCTGCAATATAGGAAGCCCTAGCTCTGCTTAAACTTTTGTTTCCACTATCATGGGCCTCTAAACATTTCCCAATCCACATCCTTTCTATCCGCAAAAAATGTTCAGTATGTTTATGCATTACCTCACGTGTTCACTTACTAATCTAACCTTCTTTGACTAGAGTATGCACTGACTTTTGTCTAGACTTGTAGTAATAGTGAACCTTTTAGAGCTTTTAATGGTAACAAACAGGCTGCCTCATGTAGGCAATAAGTTCACCACCACTGGTCTAAAGTATTACTACTGATTGTGCTTGAAATCAATCGGTTGTTATCTGGTTGACTAACTGTGGAAAGACTAAGCCACATCTTCTACCGAAGACATATTACTTGGAATATATTAAGCTCTTCTGGTGCTAATCATGTAACTGGCCCATTAAAGATTTTTATGTTGAGGCCCCCCCCTCCATTGTGGATGACTTCAACATTGTAACTTCAAGAAAGCACCAAGTATTATGTACAAAATAAGCTCTGCTACGGGACTTGTGTAAAAACAAGAAACAAGCTTAAGCAGCAGCTATGAAACTAGCTTTAGGCTTTATATGACTTGCTCAAGGCCACCTAGTAAAGGGAGTTGATGCAAGCTGAACTCCAAAGTCTATCTCACTATCTTCAATGTTTTCCTTAAAATGTGAGGCTCAACAGAAGGTTAAACTGCTCTATTCCATTTGTTCTGAAACTTTAGTGTGTATCAGATACCTGACAGATTTCTTAAAACCCAGATGGCTGCTCTCCCACTCAAAGAGTTTGAGTGTGGTTAAATGAGGGTGAGGCCCAAGAATCTATAACAAGTTCTCACAATGTTCCAGCTGCTAATCACAAAACCACTGTAAACCACTGCCCTATTCACATTCTTCATTTCAATCAGTTCAATCAGTAGCTGAAGATGCAACTGACTTGAAGGTAGTGACCTCCATAAACTGAAACTGTAGTATTCTACTATGATATTGTCTTTTAAAGCCCTATATTACATCTATTTTAGCAATATATTAGTATGACTGTACAACCTCTTACTCTTGGAGCTCTGCTTAGCCTCTCTCTCTCCAAAAAGATGACATCAGAATTACATGGCTTATTAAACACGAAAGTAGGAGAAAAGATTTGGATTCTTAGGAGACGCAGTGAAACATCTGTGAGGTAGCTAATTATCCTCTGCTATTTAGGTAAATAAAAAGTAGAAAACACCTATTTAGAATGGAGTAAGCAAGCTTTGGGCATGAGGTGTGATCAAAATTTATGATGTTTGATTTTTAAAAATTAAAATAAAAGATAATTTGCCATTACTGCTCAAATTACTCTTCCTTATTTCAAACACATATCCCACTGCTTTCGCCATTTTTTGAAGCAGTTCTGGAAGTCCTCTTTCATGTTTTTACTAGGAGTGATAAAAAAAAAATACAGTAAATGCTAGTGCTAAGTGGTATATTACTGAAAGGTAGGCTCATAAAAACCTTAGGGTGTGTCCTTCTCACTTTATGCTCCAGATCTGCCTCCAAGTGACTTCTGGCTCTTCTCCAAAGACAAAATCACCAGAAATACTAAACATTTCGAATGGATTCAGGACAGAGGGAGTTACAACAGCACAACTACAGATACTCATGGAAGAGGATGTGTTCAACAGTCAAGAATGATGGGATAAGTGTGTCTTGAAGGGGAGTATTTGGAGTGGGATTAATGGCAATCAATGTGTCTTTTGCTGAAATTTTTAAAAAGAATTTAACATTCATCGTTTTTTTTTCTATTGTATTTCATGTATTGAAAAACAATTTTCTGATCCTTTTAACATGGTCAGAGAGATCAGTTTCTCTGAAGCTGGTTAAGTCATCAACATTCATCAAAATCACTTGGGATTCTTAAAGATACATTAATAATGCAGATCTTCTACAGCTTCCACTACAGAACAAACTTATTGGAGTTAAGACTAGGAATATACACTGTGACGGAAACAGAAATGATGCAAAAATGGTTCCCACTGCAAAACCCGAAAATTTGTTGAAAGCACCTGTATTGACCATATAGGGTATGACAGTACTTTTGCTCACTTCTCTTAAGTAGGCAAAATAAACTCCTACAAACTAGAGTGAAAAACTGAAAAACAATGATAAAGTCTCAGGCAAGCCAGAGAAAAGTGGTTGCTCTGGCTTAGGTTATTTCCCCATAAGGTCAATATTGAATCTAACCACTGAATTTGATTCGGTTCTTGTTCAATTTGATTTGCTACCAGAATCGTGGAAAGAATTAAGTTTGTGAACCAAGGCACCACTGTATCTGTTGACTATGCTCAATACTGAAACAGACTGAGATAATTTTTAAGAAGTTCACGAGCATCTTCTGAAAAACAGGGAGTAAAACTACTCAATGTATCTATTTAAATCTTACCAAATTCCAAAGACTACATTCTACAGTGAGTACTAAAATAGGTCTAACATGATCTTAAGAGGTGAGAAAAAAGAATAAACACTGAGTTCTGACTTTATTTCTGGGAAACAGGGTT
>PVKN010023670.1:0-14711 GCA_004027915.1 Capromys pilorides
TCTGTGTAGAGGAATGCTATTGACTTTTGTGTGTTGACTTTGTACCCTGCTATGCTACTGAATTTGTGTATTAATTCTAGTAGCTTTTTGGTGGAGTTCTTTGAATCCTCCAAGTAGATTATCATGTCATCTGCAAATAGTGACAGTTTTATTTCTTCCTTACCTATTCTTATTCCTTTTATTTCTCTCTCTTGTCTAACGGCTGTAGCTAATGATTCTAGAACTATGTTGAATAGGAGTGGTGATAGAGGATGGACCATATTTTAGAGTAAAAGACTTCAGTTTTTCCCCACTTAGAATTATGTTAGCTGTTGGATTATAGTAGATGGCTTTTATCAGGTTGAGGTAGAGGCACTCTATTCCTATTTTCTGTAGGACTTTGAACATGAACAAGTGTTGAACTTTGTCAAAGGTCTTTTTTGCATCAATTGAGACAATCATATGATCTTTGGTTTTGACTCTATTGATATAGTGTATTGCACTTATAGATTTGTGTATATTGAACCATCCTTGCATCCCTCCTGGGATGAGTCCTACATGGTCCTGGTGTATAATCTTCTGGATGATTTGTTGTATTCTATTGGTGAGGATTTTATTGAGGATTTTTGTATCTCTTTTCATGGGAGAAATTGGCCTGCAGTTCTCTTTTCTAGTTGCATCTCTCTCTGGCTTTTGGTATCAGTGTAATGCTTGCATGTAGGAATGATTTTGGAAGGATTGTTTCCTTTTCAATTTCACTGAAAAGTTTGAGGAGTATTGGGATCATGTCTTCTATAAATTTCTTGTAGAATTCAGCAGTGAATCCATCAGGTCCTAGACTTTTCTTTGTCGGCAGGCTCTTTATTGCATTTCGTATTTCATTGAATGTTATTGGGTTATTGAGAGTACTTATATCTTCTTAATTCCGTTTTGGTAATTTGTACTTTTCTAGGAATCTGTCCATTTCTTCTGTGTCTTCAATTCTGTGAGAGTAAAGATTCTCAAATTAGCTACATATGATGCTTTGAACCTCTGCTGGGTCTGTAGCAATTTCATACTTTTAATTCCTTATTGCTTGAATTTAGGTCCTTTCTTTCCTCTTTTTGATGAGGTTAGCTAGGGGCTTATCAATTTTGTTTAATCTTTCAAAGAACCAGCTTTTTGATTCATTAATTCGTTGTATTGTTTTCTTCGTCTCAATTGAATTAATCTCTGCTCTTATCATTATAATTTCCTCCCATCTTTGGGCTTTGGATTTCGTTTGCTCTTCCATTTCTAGTTGGTTTAGGTGCTGCATGATAGTATTTATTAGTTCCCTTTCTGTTTTCTTAATGTGGGAGTTCAAAGCTATAAATTTCCCTTTAAGACTGTTTTCATTGCGTCCCATAAATTCCAGAAGGTGTTGTTTGAATTTTCATGAAATTGTAGATACTGTTTAATTTCATCTGTAACCCACTGGTTGCTGAGAAGAGTGTTGTTTAGTTTCCATGTATTTCTGGAGTTCTTAAGGTTTCTTTGGTCATTTATTTCCAATTTCATTGCACTGTGGTCAGATAATATGCATGGGAAAATTTCTGTTCTCTTGCATATACTTAAGCATGACCTGTGGACTAATATGTGGTCTATTTTAGAAAATGTCCCATCTGCAGCTGAAAAGAATGTATATTCTCCAGTAGTTGGTTGGAAAACTCTTTGTATGTCCACTAAGACCAGTTGTTCCAAGTTCTGTTTCAGTTTTACTACTTCTTTGCTAATTTTTTGTCTGCTTGACCTATCTTTTTCGGATAGGGGAGTGTGAAGGTCTCCTATTAAGATTGTAGTATTGGATATTAGATTTTTCATGTCCATTAAGGTTTGTCTTATACAACTTGCTGCTTCCGTGTTGGGCACATACATATTTATGAGTGTTACCTCTTCATCCTGAATTTTTCCCCTAACCAGTATATAGTGACCTTCTTTATTTCGTTTGATCAATCTTGATTTGAAGTTTAGACTGTCTGCAAACAGGATTGCTACCCCTGCTTTTTTTGAGGTGCTGGGGCATGTAGTATTGTTTTCCATCCTTTCACTTTTAGCCTATGAGTTTCTTTATGAGTTAAGTGTGTTTTTTGTACACAGAATATCGTTGGGTTTTGCTTTCTTATCCAGTCTGCCACTCTGTGTCTTTTAATTGGAGAACTGAGTCCATTAACATTGATGGTTATAATTGAAATATATGGACTTACAGTTGACATGACTTTTACTTACTTCTTTTTAACACTTTTTCTTCTGTGTTCAATTGATTGCCCTGTTTGGTGGGTTCTTTCTGTTCTCATTTGTTGAGTTTGGCTCGTTTTGGTCCCCCTCTAAAATGCTTGTTAGTATTCTGTGTAGTGTTGACTTTGACGTCATGAAGTTCTTCAGTTGTTCCTTGTCATGGAAGTGTTTCACTTTTCCCTCATACTTGAAAGAGAGTTTTTATGGGTATAGCAGTCTGGATTGAAATTTTCATGGAGGACTTGAAGCACTCTGCTCCATGCCCTTCTTGATTTCATGGTTTGTGAAGAGAAATCTGCTATTATTCTGATGGTTTTTCCTTTAAATGTAATCTTTTTTTTTTTTCTCTAGCAGCTTTTAGTATGTTATTCGTCTCCTCGATTTCTGGTATCTTGATTATTATATGTCTTGATGTGTTTTTAGTTGGGTTCAAGTTATTTGGCGTTCTGTATGCTTCAGTTACCTGAATATTCGATTGTTTTCTCATATTTGGTAAGTTTTCTGCTATTACTTCTGCCCATATTCTTCTTATATCATTTGTATTGACTTCTTTCTCACTGATTCCTATTAATCTCACGTTGTTCACTTTGGCATCTTCTTGCAGATGTTGAATCATTTTTTCTGGCATCCGCTTGTTTTTGTTTTTGTTTTTGTTTTTTTGGAGGGACCGGGGTTCAAACTCATGACCTTGCACTTGCCAGGCATGCACTTGTGCCATGGAGCTATCTCCCTGGCCCCCGCTTGTTTTTAAGAGATCCTTTCTTCCTTTTCACTAGCTGTGACTGTGTCTTCAAGAACTGAAATTCTATCTTCACTTTCATTCATACACTTTTGCCAACTTGTGATTGAGATTTCATTTTCTTGTATATCTCTTTGAAACTGTTTCATGCGATCTATTTCTTTCTTGTATTGCTCATTCATGGAATCGATCATTTTTCTATTCTCCTGTAATTTTTTATCATGTCTTCTTTAGTATTACTTGAGTCTTTCATTATAGTTATCCTTTCTCTCTTTAGTTCAGAGATTGTTTCTGCTCTACTCTCATCCTTATCTTTCTGCAGTTGTTCCCCTACTTTAGATGCTATTAATTTAGAAATGTCTTTTTTTCTTCAGAGGTTACTTCTGTTCTGCTTTCCTATATACGTTTCTGGAGTTGTTTGTCCACTTCAGATTCTATTAATTCATGCATTTGTTTTTTTAATTCAGATGCTCTCTGATCTGGGTTGCTCTATACATTTCTGCACTTGTCTGTCTACCTCAGATGCTGCCGATTCAGAGATTTCAGCTGCATGATTTCCATTTTCTTCCATGGTAGTGTCTCCTGTAGTAGTTCTGGGTGGGCTTGGGATTTGAGATTGCATCTTACTCCTTGTCTGTATCATTTTGTATGGCAATAATCTCTGCACTTTGGTGAAGTTATGCCGTTAGCACCTAAGGGAGTTTGTGTCCTGATCCACCAAGCTTATTCCCCTCCAGCCACATCTTTACCTGGTCACCCAGGGTTGGTCTCAATGGTGGGTGGAGTTCACGGGATGGACGGGGCTGGGGGCCAGAGCCTCTTTACCTGTTGTAGGTGCAACTGGTCCCAGTGGCACTGCTGGTCCCAATGGTGGGTGGAGTTCACCCCTAAAGTGTTTTTAAACATCACATTGTTATTTCTTATTAAATGCAGTAAAAATTAAAGTTAAAAAAGAGACAAAAAGAAGGAATCTTGAAAGTGATATAGAATTTGAAAACAAGATCAACATTATTTTTTTCTCCAATATTTGTCCAGTCATTAGCTGGCTCAGTAAATTTCCTCTAGCACTGAAAACTGCACACATCCTCCTAGTGGCACTTGAAATTTTTCCTGCTCATTTAGCTCTTACTGTACGTCTGAAATTTCATTGGGATACTACAGCCTAACCATAAACAGCTTGCTTCAGATCTGATGTTGATTTCTCTCACAAATCTCCACAATTCGCCCAACAGTGACTGATTTAGTAATCACACACACACTTGAATCCAGCACTATTCACTCTAGATCCAGCCACCTCTAAAATGCCCCACTCACATGACTGCAACAGGGTTGGTGGGGGCATTTAGACACAGCACATAGCACATACATTTACTTTTGGGTGACTACATTACTAACCCTAGAGTCACTATGTATTACTAAAATAGAAACCCACCTACTCTCTTACACTAAGATAATCATGATTAATGCAACTTGTTGCATATTAGCTCCCTACAGATGAGGTCCAAAAAGAAACATGCTATGCATGGACCACCAGAAGGCATGATACAGGCAAGGGTGGCTGAATTAAATTAGTTATAGCACCTCTGGGAAGGGCAAAGGACCCTGTGTATAAAATTAGCCAGGAACACAGGGCCCCGGACCACTACCTTTCCAGGTCCCCCTGAACCACTTCTATTCAGAGCACTTGTCTCTTCTCCCCTTCTAAACCCTATTTCAATAAAGTTTCCCTTTCCTGAAACTTCTACATTCTTTGTAGCCCTGCTGAAATTTGACCCCTTTAGAGAGGAATTTTCTCTTTTTCCTAGTTCTAGCTAACATCTCCTACAACCACATGCTCTCTCTTTGACTTTCTTAGAACTGAGGTTGTGCAGGATCCTTGGATGGCAAAGAGTGACAACTGTAGCAAAATCAACACAGAAGTTGACTCTTGTTAGTCCTCACTGCACACCAGAGGACAGTACTGGTGCATCTCACTCAGTTCACACTTCCTCAGAGGTATTTTTTGTAACCATCCCTGCTTTTGAATGGAGAAACCAGAGGCTCAGAGATGTCACATCTCCTGATCAAGGAGTAGAAATTTGTAACATATCTGTCAACCACCAAGGCATGTGTTCCTAACCAGCATCCCAACCACTCTGGCAGATGAGGCTTTAGGATAAAATGCAAATTACATTTTGTAAGATAAAAAGGATTTCGTTCTGCAGGCAAATCTGGTATCAGTAAGTTTGAGAGGAAGCACTCACACAGATGGAACTTCCTAGGTAGATACAGCACACGTTTGTGTCTCGAGGTGGTAGAGGAGGCCTTGGGGTTTCCAAGGACCTCTCTTTGCCATGGAACTTGAGAAGAGAAGAGTATGTTGTCACTCACTGTTTGTTGATGCCACCATCAACCAGACAGACTTCAAGGCTGCCCACTCAGGTTTTCTACTCACTCAGGTGTCTGTGCCTCGGGGACCATGACAGCAGAATCAAAGAGGGCAAGGCAGCAGCTGGTGACTGTGGAATCTGTGAGTCGGGGACCAGGGGAGCCTCGAGAAAAGAGAGCACGGTGACTGGATGCTGCCACTGCTTGCATGTACTCCCCTGAAATGTGAGTAAGGATCTCAAAATCTCAGCCATTCAGATCAGTTCCCAAAATGAGTGTGTGGGGAGCTTCCTGAACTTACTCCCCAGAAAAACTGATGACACTTATGAAACCACAATTGAAAGATTCTGAACATGGTCCTAAGTGTGAAGAGCAAATGAGATATTTATTCAGGAACTCAAACATTGAGCAAAAACATCCAGGCAGTCTCACCTGACCTGAGACCTTTCCAGTCTGGAATGGTCCTCCTGGAACACAAGAGCCCATGTTGAAAGGAGCAAGAGGGTACCAACTCTTATGCTGCCTGCAGTGTGCACACTCAGATGCAAGTAAAGAATGCTTCCTATGAATGTCAGAAATTTCTTAAATATTGCAATTTGGTTTTTAAAAAACGGAAGAGAGCACAAAAAGAAAATCCTAGTTATTCACCTGAGCTAAGGTACACAGGTGAATTTGGAGACAGCCATTAAGCTGGCCAGGCAAGTTTTGTGCAACTTTCTGTATTTATGTCAGATTCCTTAAGACAGAAGTCCAATACTGGGGTAAATAGATAGGAATGTGGCACTTACAGCAAGGGAAAATTAAAACAAAAACAAGGAGATTTTAATGTGAATAAGGAAATTCTTCTGTTATCCAAATTTTGAAAAGGAAGCCATCCATACATGAAAAATAAACAAGAATGTTCATTAAGACAAAAAAGAATATTTCTAAATTAATAGTACAAAGCCTTCTTAACATTTAAAAGATTGTATAAATATATCAACTATTTGATGAAAACTTTACAAAAATAATTTCAAAATTACTGCCACATAGGAACCAGATTACAAAGAACTGCATTGCAGACAATCTGGAGGTTGGACCGAGCTCCAGAAATCTTTGTCTCTGGAAAAAGTCTGACTTCAGTGATCCTCTTGGCATATAAGACAAGGCTTGGTGGCATCCCATTATTCCAGGAGTGGAAATCCCCTTGGCCCGCTGTATGAGAAAGCCCTGAACACCCATAGTTTACGAGTCATTGGAGTTTTCTCAAGCTCTGGTGTAGCGAGTCTCTCCCTCAAGGGCACCTACTACAGCTTCAACCCTTCCCCCTACCACTGTCCAGAACACTAACTCTTTCCTGGGTCTCCTTTCCCTTCTTCATTTTCCTCCTGGTTGGTCTAAAAGAACAAGGCAGCCACTTGCAGAAGGTTCTTGAGGGAACTGCCAATCTCCTTGCTGGATTTCATACCTTCATTGAACACTCAGAGCTTATTCTGTAATGAACCTATTCTTTAGTATATATTGACCATCGAAGTGGACCTAGGAAGGTCTTTCTCAAGGGACTGAGTCTCTGTGGGAAGAAGGAAGGACCTTCGCTGTTACTCCCTGTTACAACTGATGATTTAGGGTAACATAAGGCTTGGATTGAGTTCTCTTCAGGCCTTCAGTGATGCAGGTGTAGAAGACCTTTTGTGTTCACTTGCCCAAGGGACAACCTCCTTCCCAAAGTTCACTTTCATACCTGGCTCAGACTTTCCTGCTGGTATCTTCATAAATTGTTCATAATCACTTTGAGCACCTCACGCAGTCACAAGTGCCCCTGAGAACTAATCACCAGTCCCAAGGCAGACTCTGCCACTATGCATGCAGGTGACATGAAAATCACTCCCTGAAGCAGGTGAGGTCACGGAGCCCTGAACCTTTATCTGTGGCATGCGTGTCCCCTCTGAACATTTTGCATACTGTGCGCCTGCAGTTCTGAAAGAAAGCCCAAGTGTGGTGCAGAGCTCCCCTCTTCAGGTAAGTAAGACTGTCTTAGAAGTGTGTATGTTAGCAAATCTGAGTTTGGCTGTTTTTCTTTAAAGAACTTGCTCCCTGGTAAGAAATAATAACTCTAATGCACATTATGCACGCAAACATGCATGCATACACACACAGACAAAGCCAGATTGATGATGGTTACATATGTGGCTACACAGCCAATATAGATATTAATGCACCTATGATTCATGAATGATTCAGAAATAAGTGATATGCACACATGAGATGAGGAAGGCGAGGTCCCAGCTGGGAGACACCAAAGTCCACTTGGTACCAGCTGCTGCTTTAGGGATGACTCTGATGTTTGTTTTATGGTGGTTTGCATGGGAGTGCGCTCTGCCAAGTAGGCTATTTGGTGATTTGTCTCTAAGTTTCTGTCACCAACAGAGGTCTGAGAATAGCAGCCCTCATTTCCACCTGTGGAAAGCTTATATTCCTGTCATTTGTAGAAATGAAAACATTATGAAAAGTTGAATATGACAAGAATGAGAGTATGCAAAAAACATGAACCAGTTTATTAATGTTAATAAACATTGCACCAAGTGGCACAGGTGACTTAGGTATTTACCTACATTTTAAAGGTTCCTTATCTGTTTATGTCACATTAATCTAAGAATCAGCAGTTCCTCACCAAGAACTTTGGTGACACTCCAGACTAAGACATTCCTGTACTGACAACGTCCACTGCTCGCTCTTGCTCACGCGCTCTCTCTCTCTCCCTCCCTCCCCCCTCCCCGTGTCTTCTTCTTTCTTTCTAGAATAACTTAATCACATATGTCCAACCCAAGTGAATTACAATACACTTCAAAAGGAAAAGAAGGGGCCGGCGAGATGGTTCAGTGGTCTAAAGCGCCTGCTTAGGAAAGCTCAGGCAACTGCAGGGACTGCAGTTCAATCCCCAGCACCACATGCTGCGCCAGCCCCACCACCAGGGCAGGCTGAGCCAGCCATAAAATAAGTAAATAAAGAAACAAACAAACAAGCAAACAAATAAATAAAAATTTAGGGAAAAGAAAAACTAAACTTCTTCTGCTCACATCTCAGGTAAACCTGGTCTACCTCCACTATGTGAGCATGAGCATCTCCAAAGCACATCTGGATCTGGGACTTTATGAGTCTTTATTTTCTGAAAGACCCTGTAGGTCGTGGAGCAGCAGTGATCAGTGATACCCGCTGCCCTGGGGTCAGAACTGCACAGCTCTCTGGTTTGTGCAAACATCACGTATTGCCCGGGAGCACACTTCTGACTTGGACTTTCCTGTTTAGCTACATTTGCTGACACCTCTTGAAATAATGCTTGATCCTGCTGTTATCCCATCTCTTATTTACATGTTTATTTACTTTTTTCTGTCTATTTACTTTATTCATTACACTATTTGTTTCTTACATATTTTGTAGCCTAAGTAATGCCATAAATTTATAGTTCTACAAGATTAAGAATTCACCAGTGCATGAAGTTAAGGCGAAGCTCACTGACCCTAGCTCCTCCTGCTGCTGTCCCCAGCCTTTGAAATGCCAGTGCCAGCACTGGTATAGATCCCCCAGGAGCTGTTTCCCCAGGGGCTTGCAGGCTAGCTCTGATGGACCTTGGCTCCGTGAGGCCAGCTCTGTCCTGGTGCAAAGGGACAGCTCTGTCCTTGGGCTGCAACAAAGCCTGGAATCCTTGCTGATGAGGTGGGGAACCTCCCAGCCCACCAGATAACTGACATGTATGTTCCCTTACCCTGTATATGTTACTGACTAGAGTTACATAATGATAGGCAACTGAAATAAGATTGCAGCACATTTAGGTCTCTCATGAAAAATAGATAACTCTGAAAAAAACCACACCTTTCCAACTCTTACGAAAGGCTACTAATGTACAGTATGCTAGTGAGCCTCAATATGTTTTTAATGTGTGCATTTCTGCATAAAAAGTACTAAAAACATCATTTATTTCATACCTTGCTCGTTTTGGTGCCAGGCATCTAACTCAGAACCTTGTACCTGCCAGGCAGGCTCTTGTGTCACTGAGCTGTATCCCCAGCTGCACACCTTTTTAATATACTCCAATTCTTAAATAATATTTAATGCATTGTGCTTTGTGACAGGAACAAAATATAAATTTCATACTTCATAAACATAAGTCATAATATTTTACATTAATATGTGTTGGATTTTAAATACTACAACATCCTGTATGATTTCACTGGAATTTTTATGTTAGCTCTCATGGCAACTTATTCTTAAGCATGTAAATATAACTGCTAAACCTTGACTGTTCATATGTTTGCCATCACTCCTTTTTCATCTATTGACCTGAGTGGTCACATTTCCAGACTCATGTTTCTAGTTTCTATTATCTGTTGTATATAATGAAATATACTACATTTAATTTTAATGTGCTTAATAAAATGTGTATTATTTGTTATTACATAAAATTAACAGTTTGAATGATAAAGAGTGAAGATTTCACAAATTTAGTTGGTAAAAGTACATGCCACCGTTTTTAAAGAAATCTGTCATTTTTACATCTTAGATCAAATGTTATTAATTCTAAGTGTGAGATCAAAACATAGATATTTCTAATTTGAATAGAAATGTGCTGTTTCTATAATAGATGCCTCAGGTGCTGGGGAGATAGCTCAGTGGCATAAGTGCCTGTCTGGCAGGTGCAAGGTCCTGAGTTCAATCCCCAGTAAAAGAAGAAGAAGAAGAAGAAGAGGAAGAGGAAGAAGAAGAACAAGAAACAATCAGTATAATAGATGCCTCTGTAATGCAATAAAATGGTAATTTACAAGAACTCAATTATATTTACCTGGATCAAATGAATTTATGCTTTGCTCTTCTTTTTTCAGGCCACTGATTTGATTCCTTCTTTTCCATTTTCACCATGAAGCTCCCTTAATTTTCAACGTCTTCATTCCTTTTCATCTATTTGTACAATTGCTATATTTTGTAGTACTACAGAAAAGGTACACATAACATCATTTAGATTGAAATTACTAAATGACATCTGCACTGTAAAATTTTTTCTATGAATTTTATATTGGGAAAACATTTTCTCCATTATCATGGATTCTCATATTTCATAGGTTTAAATTTTACGATGTTTTTGTTACATGACTAATTTATTGTAATATTGACACCTTTTTAAAAACTTTGTTGCTGTTGAAACCGGGTTTCGCTCTGCAGTTCAGCCTTCCAGCACTGGTATTACAGGCCTGTGCTACCATACCCAGTCTGGGGGCAGCACAACAGGTGATGCTGGGGATTGAACTCAGGTTCTTATACTTGCCAGGCAGGCACTTGGACCATGGAGCTATCTCTCCAGCCTACTAAACGACATTTTGAATGTTCTCTCAAAAAGAATTTACCAAGTTAAGATAAGCATGCTCAGCAAAATGCAGTATTTATTTGAATAGTACTGTATAAATGGAATTTTCTTCAACTTGTATCCATTTCCGGGGGCTTATGGTCTCATTCATACTCTCCATATTTAAAATCAAACATTCCTTTCTGAAGACAACTTAATTTTAAGATAATATGTAGTCCAAGTTCTTGCATTCCCACTTTCCTTTCCCTCTGGGATATGTACCTGTGAAATCTGAAGAAAATGTGAGCTCCCTGATTGTGGAGTGTCTTCCAATAAATAGAGGATTATGGGGACAAAAGAAAGCAAACATACATCCAACTGAATGACCTAACCTTGTTGCAAAATTATTCAAGATAATTTCAGGTACATGTTCTGTTGGGTCCTTGCCCCTTCTCTTAATTTCTTTTTGAAGACAAACACTGCTCAAAATAAGCAGATGGACCATTTGGCAAGTCACTCAAAATAAGTCCTTCTGGTGTCTTACGATCTTTATTAATCACAATTAGATCGATGAAATCTCTTAAGATATACTGTGGAACAATTTTTCTTTCAGAGCCAGGCCTCTTCTATAATAAACATGTGAGTTGGGCATAACTGTTGAGCACTGCCGGCAGAGTCTCACGGTTCTCCCATGGGGTCTATGTGATGCTCTGACAAGAATCCTGGGAGAAGTTTCTCTGTTGAAGTAAGGAGCAAACTCATCTGTAGCTTCATCATGAGCAACCTCTTCATCATTAGGGTGTAATGCACTTTCATCATAGACTCGTTGGTTGTCAATAGGCTTGGGTATCAGTGTTCGTGGAGCCTTGTCGCCAAGAGCTTCTCTCTCTTTTTTTAAGTTTTTTCTTAGCATTCAACGTTTCTTTCTGCCGCAGCTGTTTCCACCGCGTGAACATTAAGTGTCGCGACTGCTTGCTCTTAATTTCAGAAATGCTGCAGCCTAGGGCGGAGACAGTCACTTTCTGGAGTTGAACATCACCTTCTCTCGCTCCATGCCCAGAGACTGCAGCCTTTTGAGAGTCTGCTTTAGGGGCTTTCGTTTTCAAACCTTTCTTGCCGCTGCCTGCACTTTCTCCTGCCTTAGCCATGTTGTTTGCTGTGGTTCGTCTGTCATGTTCACACATTTTAAGTAGTACTTTACTTTTTTCTTAATGAATTGAACCGGAGTACTTACCAAAACTTGATGTCGACTCTAACTTTAAGATGACTCCTGAGGTCCTTCTGATTGTGTATAACCCTTGTCATTGATTTGCATCCTTCTCTGTTACCTTCATCAAAGCTTGCTCGCTTGCATACTTCATAAGTTTTCTACACCCCAGCCTTCCTTGGACTGAAATTGAAATTCTGATGAGGACAGCTGTTGCTTCACGTGTTGCAATTTGAAAGACAACAGAGAGATCCTCTACATATTTTAATCAGCTGATTGGTACAATTTTGTAAAACTGTGTTATAAAATAATAATTTTGGGGGATGTGGCTGAGGGGTAGAGTGCTTGCACAGTGCATGTGGGCTTCTGGGTTCTATCCCGGGTGGCCTTATAAAAACACACACAAAAGGCAAAATCAAAACAGGATAATAACATCATTATCTACTATGATTCAGATATCACTACTTTTACTTACATTTAGAGGTGTGTGTCTGCCTGTGTTGTGTGGGTTTTGAAGTCATGCAAAGTTTTTCTGTTGTTATTCTGGCTAGCTGATGAGATTAAGAGAGAATCAACATAGACTTTTTACATTCATTTAATCAAGAAAGATGAAACTTTAAAAATCCATGGACTTAAAAAAATTCATGTTGATACAATGTTTGAATTATTGAAATAATCTATTTAAATTAAAATATTTAAATATTAAACATTATTGAAAGTTCTTAGATTTGAATTAACTCAAAACTAAAAATATTTATTGTAATTTTTTTTCTTTCCTTCTAAACTGCCAAATTTCTGTTCCTAAACATATAATCTTCTTAGCTACTGATAAACAAAAAAGGACATGCGTTTTATGTGGGTCATGGTCATTCACTTGGAGCTACACCTTGGAGGAGATTCCAAGAGTCACCTGGTTTTGTGCAGTACCCACATTCCCATGAACTACATACAGCAGTGCACACTGCACACATGAATCCCAGGACTCCCCGGGGCCTAAAAAGTCAGCAGTGAAACTTCTAAAATGTACAGCCTGGAGTATAAAGTTGACACATGAAAGAAGTGTGAAAATCTAAAAGAGAGAACAACTATGGCACCGTGGAAGGCCTGAAAACTGCTTTCACAAGTGTATGTGGCAAGGTGGGCAGCTTCTGGGCTAAGGTGAAGGGGTGTCAGGAGGTTGACTAAATCAGACCCAAGGTCGAAAGCTCCAAGTGGTGGATTCAGCTCCTGCCCTGCAAGGAGGTGTGGTAGCTGCAGATGTCCATGTTCTGGCTTGTGTGGATTTCATATTGCTGACTTGTAGATTTGAGCTGAGTGAAATTTTCTGCATTCACAGGGCCTTTCTTGCAAAGAAAACAGCTCTGAGCAAATTTAAGTTCTGCTATGAGCTCACAGTGACTCCTAACTTCTCAATCATGTTTGGAGAAATAATGAAACTACGCTGACTGGATGAGCACACACATCTTCACTCATCTCTGCTGTTGCAGAGATTTTCGGGGCCTCTGTGCTCTTTCTTGTTAACTAAGAGACAGGAGCTAACCTGTGCAAATGAGCATAAAACCTGTACGTCCAATTAAAGTAAGAAAATATGAGTTCGGACACATGCACACTACTGCTATCCATTTGATATGAAGTCATTTTGGCTTTGCCTTTGCCACTAGCTCTTCTCAAATCAGCACACTCTAGATTTTGATGCAATGGTTGCAGGAAACTTAGAGTTGGGGATTGTCTTCCTTTTACAGACTGGGATTGGGATCTTGGGAAACTCTTGCCTCCTTTGTTTTTACAGCTTCTGTCTGCTCACTGGATACAAGTTGAGACACACAGACATCATTCTCAACCAACTCGTCTTAGCCAACTCATTAGTCCTGTTCTTCAAAGGGATACCTCAAACCATCGTGGCTTTTGGGTGGAAGTATTTCCTGGACAGTGCTGGGTGTAAACTTGTCTTCTACTTTTACAGAGTGGGCACTGGACTGTCCTTCTGCACTGTCTGCCTTCTCAATGGCTTCCAGGCCATTAAGCTCAACCCCACTGTTTGTAGGTCGATGGAGTTCAAGTTTCAATCCCTAAGGTACATTGGCTTCTGCTGTTTCCAGTGCTGGATTCTGAATCTCTCAGTAAATTTATATATTGTTATAATAGTGAATGGCCCATTGAATTTCCAAAATGCTAGTGTGAAAACAAGCTATGGGCAGTGCTCCTGGCCAATAGCAGAGAGGCATACCTGGCTATATACATTCTTATATTTTTCCCTTGACTTCATTAGTATAGCCTTCATGATATGGGCTAGTGGTTCCATGGTCCTGGCCCTGCACAGGCACAGGCAGCGTATTCAGCATATCCACAGCCACAACCTCTCCCCGAGACCTTCCCATGAGGCAAGAGCCACGTGCATCATCCTGATCCTGGTGAGCTCCTTTGCTACCTTTTATTCTGTCCATTCCATTTTGGTCATTTGGATGACTCTAGGTTCAAATCGTGGCCAGTGGTTAGTGAACAGCTCCGTCCTTGTGGCCTCATGTTTCCCAGCATTCAGCCCCTTTGTGCTCATGGTCAGTGACTCCAGGATCTCTTTCTTCTTCACTACCTGCAGGGAGAGATCAATTTGTCCTTCTAAAGTAGTTCAAGTTATGTGACTTTATTCTCTTCATCACATGGAGTTATTTCAACATATGTTAACATTTGGTTATCTGTCATATTGTAGGATTTTCTGATATCATGGTAAAGAAGACCCATGATATTCTTGTGTACATGGATCTTATAATGAGAGGTTAAATGAAACTGCATATTTAACTATGAAAAATCAATTGGCCTATTTGTATTGACTTCAGTGGGAAAAAAAAAAA
>PVKN010023671.1:0-14710 GCA_004027915.1 Capromys pilorides
TCTTCCAGCTGTGCTGAAAGTATGTTTTCCCTTTATGTATTCTGTTTTTTATCCTTTCATTGTACCAAAGTAAGTTGATTGTAATGATATCTTAAATCTCATAAGGCATTATAGCAAACCTGTAAACCTGCGGTTGATATTGGGGGACTATCAGCACAATCTTACAATATCACTATTAGTATTAATATCTTGAGTTTACATATAAGAACACTTAGTTTCAGGGAAGTCAAATGATAAGAATTGGAACTAGAATTCAATTCCTTTTTCTAAATTTCATGTTCTTTCTTCTGTACTACACTACTTCCTATATACATTTTATTAGGGTTAGGGAGGCAGGCAAAATGATTCAAAAGGCCCTACAATTTTTCAGCTCTAACCCTAATAATATGTATGTCCACTAGCCTACATGGTGAAAAAACAGGAGGGAAGAAATGCAACTAAATGTGGAAATTTACATGTGATTTTCTCTATTCCTCTGATTCCACTTTTGTTTTAAGGTACACAAGGCTCTATTTACATTCTACAAGAATGCATAAGCAAAAAATAAATTCCACTTTAAAGTATGATTATTTCTGGGCTTGAGATGTCGCTCAGTGGTATAATACTTGTACAGCATATGTAATGCCCTGCCTTTGATCCTCAGTAATCACAAAAACAAATGAAAACAAACAAAAAGAACTAGTTCTCGTATGTATCTCTTCCTCTAGTCTGTCTGCTTAAATCCCTAACAAATTAAAACTGAACTCATGGATTTAAGAATGTTCCTGGTTAGATTGTTTTTCTAAGATCATGATTAGGTAAGGATCAAAGGGAAAGTTTATAGCTTTCTTTGATATACCTTCATCAAGATATCTAGTCATGCTCGAAATGTCCAAAGAATTGGATTTAATCAATTAACACTATGTAGTCCATTTTCTCTAAATTATGTGTTCAGAGAATGGTGGAGGAGGGGAAGATTGTGCCTACGTAGCAAAATGGACAAAACATTAAATAAATCCCATTTCATTAAGTATTGTGCACATAAAATATATATCTTATATTGTAAGAAAATACTACCAAATGCATTAGTCTGTAGCCTTGCTTTTGTCAGTACAACTAAAAGAGTTTCAAACCCTGGGTTTAGTCCTTGCTTGGCCTTTTTTTTTTTATCAAGATAGACAAAATTTTCTTTTGAACAGTTGAACATGGGATTTGTGCAGAACCCTGCCTGGGAAGAAGTCAGTTTTATCCTTGCAAATGGCTTCCAAGAAGGTGCTATAGATCAGTTTGGCATCAGTAAGTCCAGTTCCAAAACAATTTGTGTAGGTTTTCACAGATATATATCACTAAGAAAAGAAGTTCATTTGCTTATTTAGAAAATATAAAATTAGATGTATAATGGGCAGGATGAAAAATAGAATTTGGCTTATCCAGAGGTGAAAAAAAAACTTCTGAAAAAATGCTATAAAAATAGATAAACACATAAAGATTGTTTTCTTAAAAATACATAAAAGAAGCCAGGCATGGTGGCACACGCCTGCAATCCCAGCACTTGGGAGGCTGAGGCAGGAGGATTGGTGCGAGTTTGAGACCAGCCTGAGCTACAAAGGTGAGCTCAGGGCCAGCCTGAACTGCATACTGAAACCCTGTCTCAAAAAATACATAAAAGAAAATATCTAGAGTGGAGAAAATTAATAATACAGGTATTTTCAGCCTCAGAATGTCACATTAGTCAACAGAATTAGGCTGTAGAAGAAAGAAGACAGAGCACTTGCTCTCCTTAAAATGCTCTAGATTTTGGGATATAAAATTAACATTAAAAATCAATGGTTTTTCTAAGCCCAATAATGATCTAGCTAAAGAAACAAAGTAGAAAAACAATTCGATTTGCAATAACTTAAAAAAAATCTAGAGGTCAACCTGAACACAGAGGTAAAATAAAAGATATCCAAAATAAAAATTAAAAAACAGTAGAAGGTTGACAGACCTCTTATGTTGATGGATTAGTGGAATTAATACTATTTAAAATGGCCATATTAGTAAAGGTGATATACAGATCCAATACAATCGCCATCAAGTGACAATGGCATTCTCCGTGAAACTAGGAAAAAAATTATGTGGCAACACAAACAGGCCCAGAATGGTCAAAGCAATACTAAACAGAAAAAAAAAAGAAAAGAAAGAAAGCTGAAGGCAACACTTGAAACTATATTGCAAAGCTTTGTAACAAAAACAGAATGGTACTGGCACAAAAATAGATACAAACAAATGGAATAATATAGGGGAGACAGAAATAAACTCATACAACTACAACTATCTGAATCCTGACAAAAAGGCCAAAAATATGTGTTGATGAAAAGACAGTCTCTTTAACAAATGGTGCTGCAAGGACTGGACATCTACTCAAAGAAGACTGAAATTAGATCTTTATTCCTCACAATGTACAAAAACCAGTCCAAAATGGTTCAAAAGTCTAAGTGTAAGACCTGAAACTTCAAAACTTCTAGAAGAAAACAGAGGAAACACTTGTATTCATAGGCAAAGACCTTCTGAATAAGACTTCAACAACACAACAAATAATAGCAAGAAACAACAAATGTGACTACATAAAAAGAAAGTATTTTTGCAAAGATAAAAACCACATGAGTTAAGAGGCCAAGGAGATAGCTCAGTAGAATAAGCACTTGCCTTGCAAGTGCAAAGTCCTGAGTTCAATCCCCAGTACCACACACATACACTCACAAAAAGTAACCTACATGAGTTAAGAGACAGTCTATGGAACAGGAGAGAAAACTTTGCCAGCTACAGTTCCAACGAAGGACCAATATATGGAATATATAAAGAATAGAAAAACTTCACACCAGCAAAATAAAATAGCTCAATTAATAAATGGGCAAATGAGTTAACAGAGATTTTTCAAATGAAATAATAATGCCAAACTTTAGCTATAAGGGAATTGAAAATCAAAAACTATAGTACATTAAGATTCCATCTTATCCTAGTCAAGATGGCTGTAGTTGAAAACACACATACACACACACACACACACACACACACACACTGAGTGCTGGTGCAGATCCTGGGAAAAAGAATTATTTTATACTGCTGGTAGGAATGTACAATAGTAGAATTATTATGGAAGTTACTGTGGAATTTCCTCAAAAATATAAAATTAGAGGTACCATTTATCATTTAATCCACCTTAACAATGCCTTGGTATATACTTGAAAGAAGTAAAATCAGCATACCTACAAGGCCCATGTTTATTGCAATACAACTGACAGTAGTGGTGCCACATGCCCCAACCCCGGCCAGTGCGCATCTCTGGTCCTGTGTCCTGTCCCTCGCTGCAGCTGCAAAGCCCTACAAGGTGGGAGCCCGGCACGTGCCATGTCAGTTGCTCTCAGCAACAGGTTCCAAGAAGGGAAGGCATTCGGCTTGCTCAAAGCTCAACAGAAGAGGCTGGCGGAGATCAACCGGGAGTTCCTCTGCGACCAGAAGTACAGCAATGAGGAGAACCTGCCGAAGAACCTTGTGGCATTCAAAGAGAAGTACATGGAGTTCGACCTGAACAAGGGCGAGATTGACCTGATGTCCCTGAAGAAGATGATGGAGAAGCTCGGGGTGCCCAAGACCCACCTGGAGATGAAAAAGATGATCTCAGAGGTGACCGACGGGGTCAGCGACACCGTCTCCTACCGAGACTTCGTCAACATGATGCTGGGGAAGCGGTCCTCGGTCCTCAAGCTAGTCATGACGTTTGAAGGTAAAGCCAGTGAGAGCAGCCTCAAGCCAGCGGGGCCTCCTCCCGAGAGAGACATTTCGAGCCTGCCCTGAGGACCCAGGCCACGGCTTCTCGCTCTTCCCCGCCCGCACCCCCCATTTCCTCACTCCTTGGGATCTGTGTGTCTGGCCGCTGTGGGCTTGTGTTTTCTTATTAGTTTCTTTGTATAGCACAAATTATCTGCCTTAAAGGACTCTAGGCTAGCAACTCCTGAATCTTGGGTTCCCCCTTATTCCCTGTCTTCTTCCTGCCTTTTCCTCGCCTTGGGCAGAAGGGCTGATATCAAACCAAAAACCAGAGAGAGCAGGACCGAGGCAGAGGCACTACCTCCATCTTCCCGAAATGCCTGTGTCCCTAGTGCCGGGTCTCAAGAGCATGGAGGGGAAAAGGGCTGTAGGGTCTCATTCAGGTTCCCTTACAGAGCCCCATGTTTCCAGTGCTTTTGGGTACCCTGGATGTAGCTACTCAGTGCCCCCAATCCCACACATGCCCCCTCCACACACCCCTCTAGTCACCCCCAAGCATGTGATACAGGTGGAAAGGAAGGGATCTTGGCTGTCCTTGCCTTTGGGGAAAGAACCTTCTGGCCTTGCTCCCTGGCCACTTCTCCCTTTTAGAGAAGCAAAGGGCTTCAGAGGTGGAGGTGAGGCCAGGCGCCTCAGGAAGGGTCAGCCAGGAAGTCCTACCTTGCAGGGAGGACACAGAGAGCCCCAGGATGGGAGGTAAAAGCCAGCAGCCCTGGTAAGCCTGGAGTAGGTGACAGGTTGTGCTTCTGATCAGTCGCTTGAGGCCCGACTGCCTCCTCCATTTCCCTTCTTACCCTGCTTGTGCTGTTCACGAAGTCATTCATGCATTCACTTTGCACATTTATTGAGAACCTGTTATGAGCTTTAAGTCTTTCCACTCTGCCCTGACCTGGGCTGTGTCCACTGTTTTTAATTCACATTTCCCTCTCCGAGTCACTCAAAACCTTGAACCTTGGGATTGGACTGGGCCACCTGTGTCCCTTTGTAGGGACTCAGGATTGCAGAGCTCCCATCTGCCCTGTAGGGCAGCTGGGCCCCTCCACTTCCCCTGTGATGGTCACTGGGATCAATTGCTTTGCCCAAGGTCGGTGGAATCTGGAGACAGAAGAACTTACCCAGGACTCACGTCTGCTCCAGTTGTGTCAGTGTTGCAAGCAGGGAAGGAGGCCGAGGGCCAGTGTCCTGGGCCAGTACTCAGGAAGGCTTATCTCACCTTTCCAGTAAGCATCAGTGCTGGGTGAGGGCCAGGCCTGCTCTGTGGTTCCTCTGGGACCTGCTTCTCAGACCCATGCAGGCAAGTGTCAGATGTCCTGAATCCATCTGTGATCTGGGGTCCTTATCTGTGTCCTCAGGACTAGGTGTGCTCCTTCATTGACTAGATTTATTAAGCTCCTGCTATAGGCCAAGAGCTCAGAACTCCACAGTGAGACAGAAGCTTGTGGAAAATATGTGCAGTAGGGATCAAAGCACCAGGGAGACTAGTGTTAGGAATTGAGGGGAGTCTTGGAGAAGCTTTTGCAAAAGCTTAGGGACAGGGCAACTCATTCGGGACAACTCCTGTCTCCTGGGAGCTATTATTATCCCCTAATAAATTTTCTTATTAAAAAAACTTATGGACTGGGGACCACTGGAGCCACTTCAGGTTTCCTGTAGGTCCTATAAACCCATAGTCAAGGAGCTAGGAGCTACCCCAACAGCAGCTTATAGAAGTAAAACAGATAGGGTCTGAGGACATGGCCAAGTCACATCAATCCTCTGATCTCAACCAGTTCAAGAGTGAGAGCATGTAGGTATAGCTGGCTGATCCTCATCTGGGGGACACACAGGCCTAGTTGAAGTTTAAACCCTAACACAACATTCCTCCCTGTAAATATAAAACCCTACCTACCCCCTGCCCCACTCCTAGCTTCGTGGGGCTTTTTTGTTTTTGTTTTTGTTTTTTTGTTTGGGGGAGGCAGATTAGCAACTGCTTATGCCCACTCTGTGCCCCTGCCTCTCCTCTCTTCCTGAAGATAAGCTTTTGTGTGTGTGTTTTTTTTTAAATTCTCCAACCCATTCAGTTTGTCTGTTTCTCACTCAGAAAGCGAGGCAGAACAGCCAGGCATATTGCAGTGGCCTCCATAGTTGGAGACTACAGGAAGGAGAGGAAATGGAAAAGCCCTACGCTCACTGCCAGGGGTGACAGGGAAACCCCATCAGTCCCTTCACCGGCTCTTAGAACTAAGCCCCAGGGAGACAAACTCAATGTGAGCCCTGGACAGGGAATCTGTGTATATCTTGGTTGCAGCTGCTGGCTCCTGATTTCATTTCTCTAGCTAAGGGCTCAGCTTCTTGGAACTTCAACTGTGTTTTTCCTGAAAAAGACCAAATCTAACTAACATAACCAGCAACGTGGGGATTGCTAAGTATCCCCATGATTCAAAAGGAAAGTTTGTCAGGCAAATTCATGTGACTGAAGTTGTGTGTGTGTGTGTGTGTGTGTGTGTGTGTGTGCATGGAAGTGTGTGTGGGGTGAGGTATCATCTCTACAGATTGGAATAAACCAGAAAAACTGAAGAAAAAAAAGCTGACAGTAGCTAAGCTAAGGAAAAAGCAAAATAAGCTAGACTTGGGAAAAATAGATGCAGTGTGTGTTTCTCTCACATGCATAATTTTAAAGAAAACCAAGAGAAGAAGGACATGAAAGTAGAATGGATATTATAAAAAGTGGAACTATCCCTTAGTTTTTAACTGTTAAATCTGTCCCTTAGCAAATTTGTACTTTAGTAGCTGGTTGTCTCTCTTGCTACATTTCCCTGAGGGATCCAGAGAGGAATCTATGTATTTACTCACTTGGTATGACACAAAGTAAAATGTGTGCACCTGGGCAAAAGTATCAAAATGGGATTTCTATCTACCTTTATGTTCTGTCTAATTAATTTTGTATATGTTTTCCTGAGCATCATAAAGGGTCCAGTAAATCCATATCACTCCAAGATTTGATTTTTTAAAAAAGTTTTCTTTAGATTTTACAGATAGAAGTTGCCCAATTCAGGGCAACTACATTGGCAAGTTTTCGAGGTCAAAAGCGAATCATTAGATTATCCATGATGGATGATGAAGATGATCCATTATGGTTAAACACGTTATTTTATAACATGCTTTCATAACTGATGTGGGCATATGATGGTTATGACATTGACCATGTGAACCAAAGTTCCTGTGATAGTGAAATGGAGCAAGAATTGACTGATGCAGATATGGGGAATTCAGACATCCCTGATTCAGATGACAAAAAAAGCCCAAAACAGTGTGGGTACATATGTGACTGGTTGATATGTTGTAAAATGACCACACAACAAAATGGAATAATCCAATGTTAGAACTATGTCCAAAAATATAGTAAAGTTCTTAGTTGGGGAGAAACATTTTGGACAGAATGCTAGCAGTGCCACTCAATGTTGAAAATTCTAACTGATGAAATGATATAAGATGCCATGAAATATAGAAAGGCTGAAATGCAAGTAAGATGTTCTCATGGATCAATACATTGAAAATGTATTTATTATGACATCTCATTAGCTGAACTGAAAGAATTCATAGGTATGCTGTACTTAAAACAGATTTCTGACGGTATTCACAGAATGAAAAAAATGTATGGAAAAATGACAGGTCAAAATATGGCATAAAATGTATGCTGTTCTAGATGTGAAGACTTATTCTTTCAATTTAAACATTTATCCTGGAACTCAGCCATCATTCCATATTCGTATAATAATAATCCAGTGATGTTGTGAACAGACTAGTTGTTCCCATCTCCCAAACTAATCAGAATGTGACATTCAACAACTGGTTTACACATTTCCAATTGATGTTACATTTGCTAAGAGAGTACAGATTGACCATTTTTGGTAGGAACTGTACAGAGGAACAAAGCAGAAATGCCAAATGAAATGTTTCAGTTTCAGAACAGAGAATTTTACATTATAAACTTTGAATTGAATTTAAGAGAGATATAACATTGGTCTTACACATAGCAAAGAAAAGCAAACTGATTAATAATGTCAGTATTTCATTATGATGGAAACATTTACAGGGAAATCTCAACAGAACAGAAGCCTAACATGGAAAGTTTCAAAAGCAAATCCAAATGTGAAATAGATGTGATTGAAGAGTTATGCAACAAGTATGATGTCCCTTGAAACACAAAGCATTGTCAAATGGTGAATTTTACACAATCCCAAACATGTGTTGCATAGATTGATAATATAGCAAGAAAATGCCAAGTGCAAAATATCACAGAAATTTTCCTAGATGATTGGGAATGGAGCTCATAAGAGATCACTTGCAGCAGAGGAAAAACAAAATGTTTCTTCCCAGGGAAATATTTTAAAAATATTGTCAAGCACACTGGTGAGCTAATTGGTGAACAGGCAGGTCCAGGATCTCAAACTTCTACTATGAAAACAGGAAAACAAGAAAGATATCAACTGTGCCCTACAAGCAAGTACAGGAGAACAACACATATGTACTTGTAATATAAGTTATATTTGCATATAGAACATACAGTTATCATTTATGAAGAATATCTTGGGTGTGATCGCTGAAGCAAAACTTACATTTGTGGCAGACTTTCATTTGTGTTGGCACTGTAGTTCGTATAGCTTTTTTATATTATCTTTTAAGTTTTGCAAGCAAATAAACAGCTAATGTGAAAACATTGATGTCTATTCTAAGCAGTCACTATATATATGATATTCTGTTCATTGTTATCTTATGTCCCTGCTAAATTCATGTTGTACAATATAGTAGGAAGTTCCTGACAAAACAGGAAGAAAGGTGAAAAGACTGCCACACAGGAAGGAAAAGCTAAGCACATGTTTTGTCCGGGTAAGTAAGATATGTGCATGAAACATGTAGCTGTGTGTGAACATTATTTTGAATATAGCAGTTACGGTAAATTTTATTTTTGTGGGAAAACATTTTATGCTCATGATAGTTCACATGTAAATTTATTTCTAATTTTTTTCAGATTTTGTAAGGATGTACACAGCTGATGTGAAAATGTTGATGTCTATTCCAAACTCACAATATATGCAAGAATTTAATAATTTGTTGACATTTTAGGTTTTTGTTAACTACACACTGTACAATATAAAAAGAAACTCCTGACTAAACAGCAAAACCACTGAGACATCAATTACATTCTACCAAAAGGTCAGCAAAGAAAAAAATATATGCTGTCACTGCATGTGATCCATGTATAACATGCTATTGTCATGCATGTAGACTGCCTTAGGTGAAATAATTGAAGTAAAGATCATTTTTGTATAGCACTATTGATATTTTCATTGTGGCTCATATGAGAATTTTTTCCTGATACCCTTTCTTAGAAATTTCACACCGAAAGCTAGTCAATGTTGAAAATGTTTATGTTTCTATAAACAACATATTAAAAAATTAATACTTATAGGGGCCGGCGAGATGGTTCAGTGGTCTAAAGCGCCTGCTTAGGAGGGCTCAGGCAACTGTGGGGACTGCAGTTTGATCCCCGGCACCACATGCTGCGCCAGCGCCACCACCAGGGCAGGCTGAGCCAGCCACAAAATGAATAAATAAAGAAACAAACAAACACAACAAGCAAACAAATAAATAAATAAATAAATAAAATTTTTTTAAAAAATTAATACTTATAGATTTTCAAAACAAGAATAGTTGATTAACAATGGCTGATATATTTATCTAGTTTTATTGTCAAATCTGTAACACATGTATTGTTCTATGTTATCCTGTACCTGCTCTTTCTTTATAAATTTTGTTCTTGTTTTTATTTTTACTGTTAAAATTAAAATAAAAATAAGGGCCAGCCAAATAACTCAATGGATTAAAGTGAATGCAAGCAGGCACAGAGGCCAGGGGTTCGATGCCCAGGCCTGCCTGCTGGCTCCACCCCCAGGGTAAGCTGAGATGGCAGTTAAGACTGGACTTGGTTGGGTAGCAAAGATAAGGCAGGAGACATTGCAATTCCTGACCTAAAGATATACTACAAAGCTACAGTGATAAAATCAGCATGGTATTGGCAAAAAAAATAGATCTGAGGATCAATGGAATAGATTAGAATATGCAGAAGTAAATATAAACACACTCAGCCACCTCATCTTTGACAAAGGGGCCAAACATGTTTACAGGAAGAAAGATAGCCTCTTTCACAAATGGTACTGGGGGTGCTGGGGAGATAGTTCCATGGCACAAATGCTTGCCTGGCAAGTGCAAGGTCTAGAGTTCAAACCCCAATCCTGAAAAAAAAAAATGGTACTGGGAAAACTGGCTCTCTACATGCCGAAATCTAAAACTTGACCCAGGTCTATCACCATGCACTAAACTAAAGTAAAAATGGATTAAGGATCTAAATATTAAGAGAGAAACACTTAGGAGGACAACAATATGCATTATATCAAGTACTGGAAATATACTACTCACGTGTTTTGAAACTGTCACTTTGTTATTTCTTATTAAATGCAATTTAAACAGATGAAAAAATTTAAAAAAGAGAAATAGTAATCTCCTGGAAGAGAAAGTGGGAAGAAATCTGGAAGATATTGGAGTAGATAAACAGTTCATGAACAAAAATCAAAATGTACTTTCAACTTTTGTAAGAAGCAATAACTGGGACCTCCTCTGGCTAAGAAGTTGTTGCATGTCAAAAACAATTACCAACAGAGTAAAAAGACAACCAACAAACTTTAAAAAAAAATTTAACTAGTCAGTATTCAGACAAAGGTCTTCTATCTAGGATTTATAAAGAACTAAAAAACATTAGGGTAGCAAAATTCAAAGACCCAATCCAGAAATGGGCATCCGAGATGAACACACACTTCTCAAAGAAAGAAATTCAACCAGCCCATAAGTACATGAAGAAATGTTCCACATTGTTAGCCATTCGTGAAATGCAAATCAAAACAACACTTAGATACCATCTCACTCCAGAAAGAATGGCTATCATAAAGAAATCAACCAACAATAAATGTTGGAGAGGCTGTGGGGAAAAAGAAACCCTTCTCCACTGCTAGTGGGAATGCAGATTGGTTCAGCGATTATGGAAAGCGGTGTGGAGGCTCCTTACAAAGCTAGAACTGGAAATTCCATTCAATCCAGCTATCCTCCTACTGGGAATTTTCCCAGAAGAACTGAAAACATTATAGCATAGTGATATCTGTACACCTATGTTTATAGCAGCCCATTTTGTGATAGCCAAATCTTGGAAACAACCAAAATGCCCATCATCTGAAGAATGGTTGGAAAGGTGTGGTATTTTTATACAATGGAATATTAGTCAGCTATAAAGAATGAGATACTAGAAGAAATCATATGCAAGTGGATGTATCTTGAAGATATACTAATAAATGAAATAAACCAGATCTACATGTGTAAATATCGTATAGTCTCCATAGTGTAAGAAAGCAACAGATGAAACAAAAATGGAGAGGCATAACACAGCTGAAAGGAAATCAAGGACTTAAAGGTTAAACAACAAAGTGACTGCAAGCAGAAAACAGGAAACATAGCAGGAGCAGAATCATGCACAGAATGAATTAGATAATGGTCTTAAGAACCTTTAAAATATTTATCACACTGAAGATAGCAATGTGTAACACTAAAACTATGCTTGGAATGCCTGTCATCCTGGTCTTTTAGATATATGCTGCTTTTTTTTTCTTTTAAAGTTTTATGTTTTTAAACCTCATTTATTTATTTATTTGTGTTCCAGCTGGCTCAGCCTGCCCTTAGGGTGGAGCTGGCGCAGCATGTGGTGCTGGGGGATCAAACCGCGGTCCCTGTGGCTGCCCAAGCTTGCCCAAGCAGGCGCTCTAGACCACTGAGCCATCTTGCCGGCCCTGTGCTGCGTTTAATGTAATTTTAGTTACTGTTATACCCTCTCTCAAGTAAATGGTTGGTTTACAAGAAAAAAAATGGTATTAAATGACAGTAAGAGATTAAGAAAAATATCAGAGGACTGACAGTCTACAATTTTCTATATGCTTAGATTTCTAAATTCCTGTGTAAAAATGTGTAACTGCTTTTTATCATATTCTATAGAGATTTATTAGAATATCAATGATTGATATATAATACCAATTCCAAGTTAAGTCTAAGATGTTTGATACTCAAAAAGACAGTGATGTTAAGCTCAAGTACCTATGTTATAGAGTAATAGTATCACTAAGTTTTTCTTCTGGCGGGTTAAGAATGTAAGTTTACAAACCAAAAATTGGAGAAAAAGAAGGGCTACAAGGATAGCTAATATTTTACCCCTAGCCCTTCAAGGTCAGTGAGGACTCAGGACATTAGTGAACCTGTGCTATAACATCCTATAACTCAGTGGTGTCCAAAATTTTCTGTTCAAGGAGATTTTGGGGCCACAGAAGAAAGGGATTGATATTGCCTAAGAAGAGTCACCTAGAGAGAAAATATTCTCTCAGGCTTTCACAGAGAGCAAACTGGTCAAGCAATGGCTGTGACTCATCCAGACGGCTGACACTGACAACAGTTCTACAAAGCACTGTACATGGTTTCAAAATAAACCCTCAGGGGGTTTGACTGACCTTGGGAGATACAAAAGTTACATGTTTGTTTATACAGGTCTTGATTTAACTTGCCCTTAACAACCCAGCAGAAAAGTTTAACCACGAGACATAAAACATAAAACTAGATTAGTATGCTGAGCTGTAAAAGGCTTAAATCAACAGCTTTCAACATTGCCAGTTTTGTCAATAAACCACTGTAATTATGGAACACTGAATTATGTACACAACTACTGTCTCTTAGTTCAATGAGAAGAATTTTTGTACCAATAATGATTAGAAAAATTATCACATCTACACCCTGTGCTCTGTATAACTATTAGGAGAACAATAATATACATTGTATCAAATACTGGAAATGTCCTACTAACATGTTTTGAAACTGTCACATTGTTATTTTTTATTAAATACAATAAAAAATGAACAATAAAGAGCTGGGAAGATAGATTAGCAGTCTAAGCACCTGCCCAGTAAACAAAAGGACCCAAGTTTGATTCCTGGTACAGCATGCTGTGTGAGTCCTATAACCCCAGGTGTGCCATGTCAGCCACCAATGATGGGCATGGTGGTGCATGCCTGTAATACCATGCTGGGGTGAATGAGACAGGAGGATCACTATGAGTGTGAGCTACATAGTGAGACTCTGTACCATATAAATAAAAGATTTTAAAAAGTGGGCAGTGATAAAGAAAAATAGATACTTCTCAGAAGAAGTGCAAATGGCCGGTTAGTATATTAAAAAATGGCTATCATCTGGTTATTAGGAAAAAGCAAACCCAAACAACACTGGGATTCCATTTTACTCCAGGAGGAGTGGTTACCATAAAGAACTCCACAAACAAAAAATGCTATTGATGTTGTGGGGGAAAAGGGGAACCTTTCTATATTGTTCAACAAAATATAAACTAGTGCGTCTAGTGTGGAAACCAGAATAAAAATTTGTCCAAAGTCTAAAAATAGAAATTCCATTTGACCTAGCTATATACCTTGTATATGTCTTCTGAAAAGAGTTAAAGACATCAGATCACAATGATACATGAATATCCATGTTAGTAGCAACACAACTCACAATAGTTAAAATTTAGGAATAGCCTAAAAAAAATAAAATAAAAAAGAATGATAGAAACAGCCTATATGCCCATCAACAGATGAATGGATAAAATAAGGTGATATAGTTATGCAGTGGAGTACTACTTTGCTACTCTACTACTTCTTTTTTTGTTTTTTTGAGACAAGATCTCACTATGCAGTTCAGGCTGGCCTTGAGCTCACTTTTGCAGCCCAGGCTTGTCTCGAACTTGCACCGATCCTCCTGCCTCAGCCTCCCAAGTGCTGGGATTACAGGTGTGCGCCACCACGCCCGGCTTCTACTACTTCTTTAGGAGAATAAATTCAAATCTTTTATAGGGAAATGGATGCATTCTGAGAACATAGTGCTTAGTAAAATAAATCAGACATAAAGGTTTAAAATACCACACGTTTTCTCTTAGACACCGAAAGTATAATTTCAAAAGTAAAATAAAAGAGGAGACAGAGAAATAGATCTTTTGCAAATAGGCAGCGTACTTAGAGATTAAGGGAGAAAGGAATGAGGGGAGGGGAAATGGAAGTAAAAATGATTATAATATATTAGATATAAATATCAAATGCCCATGATGAAAGTATTCATTAGGCATTTCAAACATGTATTATACTAATAAAAAAGGCAATAGCCCATTGAAAGAATTTCCAGTGGGCAAAGCACAAACAAATTGAGCAACAAAACTGATAAGGTAGCATGAGGTCAAAACCCAAATCAATAAATACATACAAGTTTATACATATTTAAATAAATGATGAAAAATAAACAGTGGGGAAAAATCTTCCTTGCAGAATAATTCCAAATGATATATACACATGCTCATCTTTCAAAGTTGACTTCAAGTTCTGGACTTATTTCCAAAATCTAGAGAATAGAAAGGAAAAATTAAATAGTGACTTTACATTTAAGAACCATGGCAAACATTATGATAACCAAAAATTAACTAGTAGTAGCCGGGCGTGGTGGCACATGCCTGTAATCCCAGCACTTTGGAAGCTGAGGCAGGAGGATCAATGTGAGTTCGAAACCAGCCTGGGCTACAAAAGTGAGCTCAAGACCAGCCAGAACTGCATAGTGAGACCCTGTCTCAAAAAGAACAACACCAAAAAAGTTAACTAGTAGTAATTATTAGTGATAAGTCTTGTGCTTATCATGTATCCTTGATATAATGTGATAACAATGGAAATTTTCCTCTATTCTTTTCTAAAACCCATAATTCCAGTGAAAAATAAAAAACTTCAGACTAACAGAAGTTGAGGCATAGTGCACAATACACAGG